>RCHF01004476.1:0-12092 GCA_003987895.1 Neonothopanus nambi | reverse complement strand
CACCTGCTCAAACTAAGCCTCCCCCACCCCCCCCCTTGTCCTCTTTTTTGGCTTGCGACCAAGCACTTTCTGAAGCTGTCAATTTAGCATATAAGCATCAACTGAAACAGCGAAAAATCGAAGCACTGAAAGCAGAGATACTAGAAATTGACGCAAGATGGCGGTATATATGTATGGAGCTGGAGAGCGAGAAACGGGAATTGGAAAGCATGATAGAGGAAGCTGACGAGAGAATAGAAGCAATAGAACAGGCGAAGAAAGGTGCCTCCATTTCTTCTTCGACGGAAGTATAATTCCTGACTCTGAACGATAGCGTCTATACCGTATCCCGAGCTCCTTGCCTATGCGCAGAGTCTGAGCGCATTCACGTCTGCGCCACCAAACATGCCAGATCTCAGCCTTCCTGGTCAGCCTCCGCCTCCTCTTTTCTTCCCTCCGTTTCCGAATGAAGAGAAAATGCGTCGCGGTCATCTTAATGCTGAGGCACCTCTTGGTCTACTTGGGGAGACTCATTCTGTGGGAAGAGGTATGGAATTCAATATCTTGCACTATCTTCATTCTAATATCTGCGTTTCAAACAGCCCCAACGGTATCACCAAAAGGCCCGGATGCAAGCCAGAATATAGGACCCGGTGCCAATCCTTACCGACACGACTTGCGGGCTCCTCAACCGCAATTCTTTGATTTGGACTTGGACTTGAATCCTGATTTATGAAAGCCATCAGCTGTATTGTTATCACTGTGTAATCTCTTGTAATGCAACACCCCTCGGGGACGCCTTGGTATAGTATTAATTAAATTATATCACAATGCTCGAACACCAAACCCCATGATCAGAATCCAAACGCAAATCAGGTCACTGTGAAGCTAATTGCTTTGTATCCATCTCAACAGCTCTTCCAGACTTGAGCTGCCGTAGACGTCCTGCTATCCCTTCACCGATCTTACTGACTTGCTTGGAGATGGCACTGGGTTCTTCCCGAACGGTAGGCCTCCCTACAAGCCGCACCCCGTACATCTCTAACTGCTTCCTGAATCCTACGTTTGGAGAAACGATACCTCGTTTGGACTTCACAAATGCTAGGGACTCTTCCGCATGCATACCGGCAGTCGCGATGAGATAAGCGCAGACAACGGTGGCACTGCGACTCACTCCCTGAAAGCAATGGACCTGTGAATACTCATCGTTAGGTCTAATATCTTGTTATGCGAGGTGGCGCGCGCACCAATACTTTGTTCGTTTCGTTCTCTGCGAGGGCCGCCTTAATGAATTCCGTCGTCCCGTCCAGGTGGGCGAGGATATCACAATCTGCCCGGTCTGCTAAAGTGATATGCAGTCTATTCGAGCTGAGAATGGACTCAGGAAGGTCCGGTTGGTAATCAAGTACCGAAACGATGTGTGTTATGCCGAGTTTCACCAGCTCTGCGTTATCTTTGGCAGTGAAGTAGTCTGACAGGTATACACGAGGAACGATGAGACTAGCTTTCCCAAGTTTAAGACCGGCATAGCTAGCAGACGAAACTTTAGTCGCCTGCAGCGCGGTCGTCCATTTTGAAACGGGGAAGGCCAGCATTTGATGGTGGTACACAACAGCAGCAACACCTCAATCTAGTGCCTGTCAATGCCATGGAGGTTTATTAAACTTAAAGGTACGCATCAGAGTTGTGACATTCGGTGGCGGTACAGGTGTGACAACTCAAGCGCTCGCAGGCGGCTGTGCTATTCCATTCCATAAACTCATTCCTTAGCCTTTTCAACTATACAGAGGTACCTGTACATTTATAGTGGTCAGAAGAGCTCTTCTTGTAGGTGAAATCCTTGCCGATTACCTTGGTTCCCGCATCCCACACCTCCAGGCCAAAACGCCGCGGATTCTCCTTTAATACACGAACCAGTCCAGAGCGAGCTCCCGTCTGAGCCAGACCATTCACTACAACTGACTTCTGTGAATGTTCCAGTCAATGCTCCGTGTCCAGAGGGGAAGAAAGCGTTGGCTCCTCCGGTGTCTTCGCAAATATCAAAGCTGTGATAATCACAGTCAATACGCATTCTAAATTCAAGGCTCGGCAAGCTCACTGGAATTCCGCTCCATATTGGTTAGTAGGGTTGGAAGTCGTTTGTCCACACCATTGCTGATATAGGTCTTGAATCTAGTGTCTCATTACAGAGAACTGGCCACACACCTGATTTCCTGCTACAGGGCACATATCCGTGACCTAGTGACATTGTCAGGATCATGAATTCATGATAGGTATTTTGATAAGAGGGGCGACACTCTACCTTGACAACAATGGAATGGAAAGGCCCAGTGAAGGAGGGCGAGTACGGGTCAGCGCTACCTGTAAGCTGGAAGCAGCGACCGCAAGCATCACCGGGGCCAAGACCGGGGACAGAGCCAAAGGCGAGTTGATTAATAGCTGCGGTGTATCCTGACGCGGCCACTCCGCAGGCTTTTTGGGAACATAACTTAGCTTCAGCATGCAGTGGCCTACTAACGCGTACCTGGAGAACTACAACCACTATACATCGTGAAGGAAGCCTTGCCGGATGGCTGCTGGACATAACCTTTAACGGCGGCCAAGCCTCCAAGAATGCTTAAGAACACGAAGGTCTTCATCACTGCTGGCTTTTGATAATATCTCTTGCCAGTGTTTTCAAGTACTTGTTTTTATACTGTCTAACCCTTGTAAAATTTCGCATTTTTCTCGGATACCCATTCCTAAATCTCAGAAAAGGTGCCGCGAGATGATCATTGCGACCCGCTTAATTCTCCTTTGGTTGTATGCAATCATCTCAGATGACACAGAAACAGTCGGGACTACTCACTACTTCGATTAAAACCTTAGTAGTTGATGCGACGTCCTGAGTTTCAAGCAGGCACAGGGAACACGAATTGTTCAAAATTAGATGCGCCCGCTAGGTACCCGAAGAAATGAAGATGGCATTAATACGTGCGAGATGATCTGAGGCTGGATCATGCGCTTCTAAGAAATTTAGGCTGGCGCGCGAATATACTCCCGGGTCTCGAAGGAGCTGCACTGCAGGTCCATACGACGATAATCCGATTGATGGATTTCAGTGCTCTTTCATTGACGACATGCATCGGGCGTATTGACCAACCAGGAGATACATAGTAAGTCGGAGAATCAGAAGCTGAACTGGTAACCAGCGACTCGAGCGTGTTAAGTATGATAAGGTGGTCCGTGCGTCATGGTTGAAGTCATGGGATCTGAGTCACCGGACGCGTCAGAGTCACGAGTTACAGCTCGAGTTACATAACGACGCGTCCGAGTCTTAGTCAGCGCTTCAGCACTCTACCTCACTCTACTCACTACTCATTCATCAATTTCTAGGAGGTACATACTTACTTCCAATGTGGGCAACATCTCGGCAAGGAGCACTGGTCTTGTCTATGAAATAAACGTAATTAAGCTGAAATAGCTGCTACACTGATTTCGAGCAGCTTCGGCGGGCGCAAAAAGATTACACAACTCAGTCTTATCTCCTGTCACGATTCACAACCAATCTACAGGCTTGCACTTTTCAAAAGGCGGCTGGCCATACATCTTTGCGCCACCTCTCTGTGACAATTCTATCGCCTCACCCGCGTAAACTCTGCAGAAGAATTAGCTTTCGGGTCCAGTGCGAAGGTTCAAAAGTACCTCATTTCTGCCTCGTACTTTCCAATTTCCTCAGCAGCAATCTCACCCCCACGTTGAACGCATTTCCTGATGGCATCGCACAAGGCCGCACTATCTCTCAGCGCGGTATTGGCTCCAATCCCAGCTGTTGGGCTCATGACATGGACGGCATCTCCGAGAAGAGTAACCTGAGGAGATGGCTGCCAAAAAGGAATTTTTGGGACAAAAGACGAAATGCGCAATGCTGCGGCTTGATCGACGGATTGGAATTCAAACAGTGCTCGGATGGACGGAGCCCAGTGTTTGGTGATTTCGAGGGAATGATCGACAACCTCCTGAGGCGCAAGGCGGAGGAATTTTGAATCCGGAAGCTCCATTGTAGCTTCTGTTCCTACCAGCACCTGATAAAGGTAAAGCTTTAATTGGAATTGGTTGTTTGTTGCAGGCAAACTCACCCAATAAATATAGTCTTGGGTAGGGTTTGGAAGCACCTCTGTAGAAAGTGCTTTCGCTTCGTCAGTGAAGCGGATAGGTTCGCTGAGGACAGAGACAATTTTTGGTCCCGTGTCATCTGTCGTCACCGACATTCCACTGTGCATCTCTTTTGGGAATTTACCCAGAAACTCGGGCGTAATGGATGTTTTTCCGTAGATACACCTCCCCGTCGTGTCAACAGGAATGTGATGCGGCAATAACTGCTTCCTTACTGCTGAGCGAAGACCCTCTGCTCCTACCAAAAAGTCTCCCGTCGCTGAGGATCCGTCAGCAAAATGGAGCGTCACTTTTCCCTGAGAGGGAGAATCTAGGGTGTATCCTGTAGCCTCTTTGCTGAACTGGACGTCCAGATTTTGGAGGAGAATAGCGCGAAAGAGTGTCCTGTGAAGGGCATTAGCAAACGGATTGACTTGATAGTTGAAATGAAGGGACCAGCATACCTGTCAACAGTGTAAACCCCATGTGAGTTCGGATTAGCAGCCCCTGCAGGTGCATTCATTCCTGGACCGCCAGCTGAAATTTCTTCCTGGAGAATAGTCCCGTCGTTCTTGGCTCTAAGAAATCCGAGACGTGTTGTAGCGGCAGTCTGCTCGAATTGAGTGAAGAGATAATCAGGAAGGAGGGATTTGAGGGCCGTGGAACCATGAGGGTTCATGCGGAAGCGATAACCCTCTAATAAAGAATGCCACAGTCAAAAGGCGGTCAGCAAGCTTTATGCTACTTACGGGCACGAAAATCGCTCGAGGCGCTATGGATCGGGAGAAAATGTCAGAGGCCTAAGGTGTGTCGCAGATCACAGCAGCTCACTCTCTCTCAAAGACTGTGACTTGAATGCCATATTTTTGCAGTCCCTGGGCAAGGGACAAACCACCAATACCGGCGCCTTGTTGCAATAGCCATGAGACAGTCAATTCACCTTGCGTCGAGTAGAGCTTACCGGCGATGAGGACGTGAGGGGATTGTGACATAGCTGATATAGTAGCTCTTGTTCAGTATGTGTTCAAGATGCGTATTAAATATCGTTTCCGTGTTGCTATCGTTTCCGTGTTGCGGTGCAAGATGTATATCAACACTGCGTTACTCGTACTCCTATTTAACGGCCCTGCTTTGTGAGTACTCTTTTGAAAATTCACAAGGTTCTCTAAGTGTGTTTGGGACTCTAGATCGCCAAATCGAAAACGAAAATCAAAAGCAAGTACTACATGGTGGCACTAGATCCGTGTCGGACTCGAGGGCTAACGCCGTCGACCACATCTGAGTCTGCTTTGACGTTACTCCTACAGAATTTCAGCTTCAAGACTTCAAGCTTCAAGCTTCAAGTCCTTGTTGGCGCCACCGATCAATGAGAAAAGCTTCCGGTTCTGGAATGACTCCTATCCAGTTAAAAAAAGGATGACGCCCGACAAGCTCACGATATGAAGCCCACTCTACTTTCGTTTAGTGCCCCCTGCCTCAATGTTCTTCTGCTCCTGAATGGCCTTGTGCTGTGATCTATGCTATCCGCCCAGTTTTCTGTCGTTTCCTGCCCAGTGCTTTGGTCCTGTCGATGTATGAGGCGAACGCTTTCAGGTCTGGGTGTGAAAAGACTGCTCTCATCTCTCTCTTCGTCAACTCGAGTATCTGAAAACATGGCCCTCTCTTGAGCAATCGATTACTGCAAGGCTTCGCTGCGTTCGGTATGATCTCCACCTTGATGTCACGAAGTACGATCGCGCGACAACTTTGTACGTCCTCAAGGCCTCACTTCCGGAAATGAAGGCCATCGTTGAAGATTACACCCAAGTTCGCGGAACCTGCGTGATTTGAAATTTCTTCTCAAGCTAAGCATTTTCTCATGTCAGAAGTTATCTATCCATGATCCATCTCTATCAACCATCCATGAAACAAGCACACGTTTGCCGTGCGCAACTCGTCTGCCTATTTTGCGATCCCCTATAAGTAGCACCGTCAGCAGCCTTTCCATGTTCACCAGGCCCCTCACAGCGTGTAATGCACAAAGCATTCACATACCAAGAGCCCTAACATTCCAGCTCGTCGAACTCCAGGAATTATCATCTCGCTTGTGATGCTTCCTTTCTCGCTGAAGCTTCCAAAGTTCCATTCTCGTTTCCATAATCTCCGTTGAATTCCGAGTCATAATAAAAAGAACCAAATACATCGTTTGTCATTAAGATCGTACGTATCATACCCTGCCCGCTCTCTATGTATAACTGCATACGTGAATGTATAAATACAACAAATCTTTCAAATCGCATACACAGAAGCACCCCCACGTCCTCCCAAGGACGTTATCGCATGCTGCCAAAACACTTCCTCTCCATCTCGTTCCTTGCCGCTACTGCCACCGCGACCTTTTTTGTCTTTCCTTCCAACCATGCCCATCCCCGGGCCTCCACCTGCTCCCGCCCGGACATCAGAGGACGAAAGTCTCGAATCCAAACTCAGATCAGCCTCGCTCTCCATGTGGTCTCCACTCCCTCGTACGATTGCCTCTAGCGAATCAAGTGCCGAGAGGAAGACATCCTCACCGGTAACTTCATCATCAACCTCGTATTCCAACGCACTGGGCCTCCATCGTACATGCTTCTCATGTGAAGGGAGTTGTGAAGAGGACTGGGCTTGCTGTATCGTCGTCGTCGTCGTCGTCGAGGCAGAGCTCAACCCAGCGGACTTGGCGAATCGTGGGTCACCCGACACAGCCCTCATCCCCATCGACTCGAAGCTGCTCTTGGGGTATTGCGAGTCACCTGATACATTCCACATCCCCGTCGACATCGACTCGGAATCAACCTCAGCATAGCTATTACCATTAGACGAAGGTGACCAGAAAGGGTTTGCCGAAGGAGCATACAAGTGCTGAGGCTCATTACGTTGGCTAGTGGTTGTCGACGTAGAAACTGAGGAAGATGACGTCCGGGTGTTACTCCCTTGCTCCTGCACGTGATCAAGCACCCTCTCCGATCGCGTACCGTACTCAAAGATCTGTGAAAATGCTTGGGGAACCACAGGTTTCGGTTCCATGATGAACCTCGAGTCAACCGGCAATCTCTCTGCCCCCTTCGTCTCCTCGCTCTCCTCCTCCACCTCCTCAATGGTCACCTTCTTCTTCCCCTTCTTCTTCGACGAAGACTTGGTCGAGTCCTTCGTCTTTTTCAAGATACTTGACGGTGCAGCTGTAGTAGTCGCCGACTCTGGTGGTATGACTTCCCCTTTAGAATTCCTCCACACTTCGGGCGCAGGTGCAGGCGCAGGCGCAGCAGCTGAGGTGGTAGGGAAATCGAAACTACGAGGACTAGGAGAGACAGGATCAGACAGGCGCCGTGCCCGCCTGAACGCCTCGTCTCCCACTCCCGTACCAGGAACGGCATTCGAGGTATGTTCGTGTGTCCCAGATACTGACTTCTCGAGCTGTATAGGCGGGTCAAGTGTCATCTTCCTCGTCGGAATCGGTCGTTTGTTCAGATTGTTTTCCGCAGCACTAGGCGGCATCCAAACTCGACGGTTATCCGGGAGCTGTGGCTGAGGGGCGACATTGGGAAGGTTGATGCTGGAAGTGGAAGAGGAGGCTGTCGATGAGGTTGATAGGTTGATGCTGGAAGTGGAAGACAAGGTCGATAGAGAAACCTGGGAAGATGTGAAGGAAGTGGGGAACACATCTGGGCGGGCACCCCATACCTGCGGAGGCTCGGCTTTGGATGCCTGAGGTTGGTGGTCGGCGGTAGGCATCTGTTCAAGGGTTTGTTTGGATGAGCTAGCACCTTCTGTTTCACTCTCAGTGACCGCCTCTTTTGTTTTGCCCTTCTTCTTCGACTTGGAAGGAGTATCGGCTTTTGTTTTCGACGAGGTAGTGGGAGCTGGGGTAGGTTGAACAACAGCTTTCTTTGAAACAGGCTCTGCAGCCGGGGCTGCCGGCGTCGGCTTGGATTTTTTAGTTGTGGCGGAGGAGGTGGACGGAGCCGGTGTTGGTTCTGGAACGCTCTTTGCCGACTTGGACTTCTTGTTTCCGGAAGCGGTAGAGTCAAAAAGAGCGGACTCTTCAATCGAAGAAACTTTCGCCACTCGCTCGTTCGTGGAGGACAAAGCCGATTGCTGAGACTGGTGGAGTGTGGATGCCGGAGCAGTCGCTAGCCGTTTCAAAGGAGGAGCTTCTGCCAACCCAGATGACTCCACTGGCTTCCCGGTCTGCTTGACCATCCATCCCGAGGTACGGTTGGTCGGGGTCGGGGTATCATTGCCGGAAGTCCAATCGGTTTGAAGAGACTGCTTACGCTGCCGTCGGGCTGTCTGACGTATGGTAGGCGTATCAGAGGCATTGGCGGAGTGAGAGCCATCTGCAGAGCCCTGCAAGGCCTTCAATACATGCTGAGGAATGCTCGAACCGGTATCTACAGGAGGGTCCGTTGGAAAAGACGACGAGGTTGCCGGGGACGGATCTTTTGTTGAGCGCTGTCTCAACTCGGCTCGCCGCTTCTGACGCTCTGCATCTACGAGAGCTTTCCTCTCCTGCTCCTTCCGCTTTCTGAGCTCGAGCATCTGGGTTTCGTGCTCCTGAACGCGCCTCGCTTCTTCCTCCTTGCTAGACTTCTTGGACCGCCTAGCCTCGTCCAGAGCGAGAGTGAGGCAGATGTCTGCGTCAGCTGCTTCGGTGTGAAATTCTCGGATCTTTTGTATACGGATCGACATTTTGAACTTCTCAAACTCGGCCTCTTCATCAATGACCTCAGTGGAGTCGGTCAGGTGAGGGCCAACGTAGCTTTCTTTTCCCTTTGCCTTTGCACGAGACTCAGAAGTAGACTCGTGGGATGACTGGGACAAAAGCAGGGTGGAAGAAGAGTCTGAACGGAGAGTGTGCGGACGTATGCGGTCATTCAAGGCGGATTTAACAGCAACTTCCTGAGAGGCGGACAACACTTTGGATGCAGAAGCCAGCAGAGATGAATAATCCGGGGCAAGATACTTTGAAGATAACTGTTCCGGTGAACTGGTTTGGGAGCTCTGTGTCGAAGAGCGAGATATTTCAGATGACCAAGAGGCATAAGCAGGATCACTACTGCTGGCTCCCCATCCAAAAGACGAAGCTGTGGAGGCGTCGAGACTGTCCTCGTCGTCGCTTCTGTGCCTCTGCTTCTGCAATATATCCAGGGCAAGTCAGCGGCGCAATGTAATACAGGATACCCTTGCTCACCACCACCTGCCACGAGTCATATGAATTTTCATCAAGCATGTTGAAAGTATGGGGATCTACGATAGCGTAGGTATCTGAAGTACTGCTTGAACGGGAATCATGAGTTAATGGGAGAGCGAGAAAAGAGGAGCTGTGTAGAGGTGAAACACTGTCGGGGACTGTAGTAGTATCTGGGTCATCCAAATCCAAGTCTGCACCCAAAATCCTCTCTACCCTTCTCTGTTCCTCCTCTGTGATATCATCCCATTCGTCGCTGCGCAAGCCTGCGGCACTGAGCCTATTGTCCCACTCTTCGCGCACTCTATTGCCGTCGAAGGATTTCTCGATATCTGAACGCGCTGCGGACTTTTGTTGTTCGAGTTCCTTCTTTGATTTCTTCGGCTTTGAAGAGCGCCACTTGGCATCGAGGTCGCGGTGGGCATCTGAGACCTGTTTTGCAACCTGCTCGCGCTGAGCGCTGTGCCAGGTCTCAAACTCTGCCCAGAGACGACGAACTTGATTTGAACGAGATATGAGAGATGACGGATGCTTTGGGAACATTCAGTTATGAGGATAAGCTGCGGGAGAAGAGGGAATAGTAAGTTTTATAAGATTATGGGCAAAGGGTACAGGGAAGATGACTCGAGACGGCAAACGGCAAAGAAAATAAAAAGACTGGAATAGGAAAGCCTCGTGTTACTTGTAGCAGTGCCAGTTTCTGGCATCTTGATAACGCCTTTATATATGATGTATAGTCACATGATATACACAGGTCACATGACCCATACCCTTTGCCCATCCCTACTCTGCATCCTGATTCCTGTACCCGTCGTAAGTACGTGTCCAAGACTGCGATCTCATTTCTTTCTACTCTGTATGTACACGTCAATCCGCTGTTATATTATACACCCTCTTTTCTTCCTCGCTCCATTCAAATATCGGTAACGGGTGCGCCTCCGTATTAAATACCCACTTATCGAGTGGGATTATTTCCTCGTCAGTAAAAAGAAGGTACAAGTACTTGAGTCTGTCCACACCAATTTAGTTAGTCACCAGGGGCAATGTTTGATGAAATACACACGTCTCCGCCAGGAAGTAGCTGGGCATTTCATCTTTCAGCGCAGGTTCGTCCCGGTCTACCTCTGCGAGGCTAGCGTACCCGAGGGGCGTCTTCGCGTATCGCTCTATCGACTCAAAGACAGCCCTGTGATAAGCAATAAAAGTAAGCATGTTTGTATAGCTACACGGTCAAGACCATTCATCAACTGACCAGCCTCGCTCTCGCCATCGGACGTCTCCCGTCGTCCTCCACATGATATAGAAGCTCTCTAATGTCTACAGAGCAGGTCATTATTACACCTTAAGAGAATCAACCCGATCACACATACCTCAGGTCTCAGCAGGTACGTCTTCTTTCTGAATCCGTACGCCCTATTCGAAGACTCGCTCTCAACCGGCGCTTCTCTCAATCCAGGTGGGCGTCCCAGTGGCCTCCCATCCTTCTTCCACTTCTCAACTAGATCCACCCACCTCCCTCTCTCATCCTCCACATAGTGCTTCATCACCATCTCATCCGGGCCCAATCCCGTCTTTTGATCCGCATAGGTCAACCAGCACGAATATGCCAACCCGTGAGCCGCCCACGAGTGCAGCTCCTTATCCTCCAGTGGCAACTCAAGCGTATGCACACCTAGCGCGAACAATCCAGGCAAGAAACAAGATAAATGTTCAAATGTATGGGAGGGCTTTGAGGTAGATGTAGCCGCTGCCGTTGCCGTTGCCGTCTCCGTCTCGTTTGAAGCGGCAGGTCGTCGGTAAATGTTAGCGTCAGTAACATACAGAAAGTCCCGATCGGGAGTAACATAAAGAAGATTCTCAATGATTGACCTGGCTGCTTTCAGGTCTATTGAACACAGTGAGCTTCAGTCAATGACAATCGTCTCAAAAAAACCGTACAAAGATCCCTAGTTTTCGGCTCGGAGCGACCGGTCAAAAGCCACTGCTTAAGCAGGTACTCATGCGCGCTGTCAGCGAATGCGCCCACGGAAAACTGAGCTGGGAAAGCAATTAGGACGTTGTGTGGGAGCTCCTCAACATACTGCTTACTCACTGTTCTTCGGTTGACCCGTCTTGGTATTCCATTGAGTGGGAAATATTCCATCGGTAATGTTGGCGTCGTACATGATCTTCATGACATGCTCCACCTATTGGGTACCTGTTAGAGAAAACTCGTCCTTTGCTGAGTAACAGGACTCACTTTTTCAAAATACTCAGACTTTCCGGTAAGGTGAGCCAGGTACTTACTGCAATTAGACTCTTTCAACACACATTCGTGGCACAGGGGAAATTCATATCATACTTACTACTCCATCTGGTTACTCAGGGCTTCAGCCCATAACGTAGACCCTGTCCACCCTCCACGAGTTGCTTGCCTGAGATTAACGATATAACAACCGCTCGGTATCGGACGGTGGCAGACTCACGTAAAGGGGTTAATTGCATACATCGGTAAACCAGACGGAGTGTTAAATGCGGGAAGGAGAAGTCCCCCGAGGGTATCCGCCTGCTTTAGCAACACAGGCTCTCGGGATAGTGCGTATGCTGACAACAGACCCCCTAGATATCGGATAACCGTTTCAAAGAATGGTGCGAACTGTCTCTGGCAAGCAAGTAAGTAAGCAAAGGTACAAAGACACGGGATCAGCTTTCACGGGACAAGGAAACGTACTGGATGCATCATAAAGTCAATCTTCTCAATCTCCTCCACTGCCTCATCGAAATAATCATCGAG
>RCHF01004475.1:0-30779 GCA_003987895.1 Neonothopanus nambi | reverse complement strand
GCTTCTATCTTGGTTATCTGTCGGAACCATGTTGATTTGCTAACAACCTTTCAGTCACCTTTATCAAGCCTGGGGCGCTGGCAAAAGTGTGGTGTCTGCTGATGATAGGAAAGAGGTAACCAAATAATCATTCGTCAAAAATCACGGACGATTCCTCACATATCCTTATTTTTTCTAGCTCAAGCGCGCGCGGAAAGAAGGACGCTTGGCAGAGGCGCTATTAGATCGACGAGCGAAGCTGAAAAGGTATGTTACAGTCTCTGTTCATCACTGCCCTTCATTTGCTTATTTGCTCTTCAAAGCGATCGATTCTGCTAAGATGTACATATCATGTTTTTATTGTATCTCGTATGTTCGTTCATATCGTTTTGTTTTGAATCTGTATGTCAACCCTGTGCCTAAATATCAAAAAATCGGAAATACAAGTACACTTGTGCTTCAGATGGCTATACAGCTAGGTTGGGGCCGATTAAGGCTCGAGTGCTCAGATCCAGACGCCGTGCTTCCTCTGTATCCACTCTCAAAGTACTTGAACCATTTTTGCAAAGTTTTGATGACAGTTCAAAAGGTGCACACATCTCCCTGGTTCAAGTCCACTTTTTGCCATTGGTGACTGTAGATGCACGGACTAAACATAATGCATGCAGTATAAATACCATTTCCATCCATCACATATGAAATCATTGAATCCAGCACCCATATTATGTGAACTGATGAACCAATACTCGATATTACAGTAACAGACTGCAAGTAGCGAAGATGTGCTTCTCGTTTTAACATGTTCGTTTGACAGGGTTTAATAGTGTCAAGTAACGTTCATGTCGAGAATATAGGTAAGGTGAAAACAACGGTGATGGTGTGTGTGCTAGGGATATAGGAAAATATGCGAGGGCAAAGATGGAGATGTACTATTTCAACATGACAAGTGGGGAGAGCGAGGAAAACACGAAAAGCAATCCGAAAAATTAGAGATCGTCATCTTCCTCAGGGAGAGGGACGGCTTCAGCCTAGAACACAAAACAATATCAAATTCTGTACAAGCTGGACAGCAGGAAATAACGTACCTGCTTCAACTCCCGATTGTACTGCTCCATGAGCTCAGCATCAACCGCAACCTCGGCAGGAGCAAGTGCAGGAGCAGCTACGAAATCAAGAGTGGGATTTCTGATATGCTGTGATCAGATAACCTGCCTTTCAGTAACGAAGATGACGTACCCGACGAGTTTCCTGGCAAGCCAAAGGAAGGGCTTCTCGAAGTTGTAATTCGACTTCGCGGAAATTTCGAAGTACTGGAGATTCTTCTTCCGGTGGAAGGTGACAGCACCAGTCTTTACTTTTCGCTCCTGCAAAATTTCTCTCAAGAGGTGCGATTGATATGTTTACCTTGGACGAACCTTCACGTCAACCTTGTTACCGCATAGCACGATGGGGATGTTTTCACAAACACGCTCCAAATCACGGTGCCAGTTGGGAACGTTCTTGTAGGTGATTCGCGATGTGACGTCGAACATGATGATGCCACACTGGCCTTGAATATAGTATCCATCTCGCAGTCCACCAAACTTTTCTTGGCCTGCAGTATCCCAGACATTGAAGCAGATTGTGCCAAAGTTGGTTGAGAAGGAAAGAGGGTGGACTTCGACACCGAGAGTAGCTAGAAGACAAATGTAAGTTACCTGGCCTCGCCCATAGACAATCGCGGTGCTGAACACTTCAGCGCGAGCGATAGCATCGATTGCATACCAATATATTTCTTCTCGAATTCACCAGTCAGGTGGCGCTTAAGAGGTAGTAAGATCAGACAACGATCGATGGAGGTATCCGTCGCACAAAGCATACCTTAACAAAAGTGGTCTTTCCGGTACCACCATCGCCAACTACCAGCGCACCCAGACGTTGATTGAAGATTGTACGAGTGGCATCGAAGTGAATTGCACGCGATTGAAAGGAAATCGGGATATCGATCAAAGAAAGCAGACAAAACGCGTTAAAAGCTTGAGTCAACTGAGGGATTGGATCGCAAACGTACCGAGAACGAGCTTAAATGTAGGAATAGTGGCCTGCTCAGTCATAGCGAAGAAATCTAGAAGATTATGGAGTGAAAGAAAGAGTTGAACGCAGAAGCAAAAGCAGTAAACCAGATAAGGTTCGAGTCTCAATTTGGTTGTGTTTTGCCTCCAGGCTGAAAAAAATTATGAGGTGACGTGACGACTCGTGGCTCTGAGTCCTTCTGAGTCTTTCACTTCATTCACCTCGCTTTGACGGTCGTGAATGCGAAAATTACCGCTCCTTCTAGCTCCTTCTATACACCTCCGTAGAGTTGTTACGTCTCCTTGAGCCACAGCACAACAAGGCTCCGAAGATTATGGAATCTTGACTTGCTGAACTGCAGATGCGTACCGCGACTCGCATGGCGCAGACAGATAGTGATCATTGACAGCCATCTTTTATAAGTTCTTAATATATTACTTAGTGCTGACTGCGCTGAAGAGCTGAGTACCAGTGAGTACCACACACGCCCGGATCCTGTCCGAGTGAGGCTCCAGAATTACTCAGCAGCTGCCGTTTATCCGGACTTACATAGACCGTGTAGTGTGTGCGAGCACCAGCTAAAGAGATGAAAAGTACGCCATTTTCTTGCCTTTCATCCATTTTCTGCACAGAAAGGATATAGAAATGTTGCACAAAGCTAATCTGACGTCCGGGGGAAATGCCGCTGAGCAGAGTCCTGAAGGAAAGAAACTGTTGCCGCCGGCAATTAGTGATCGGCGGCAGGCCGTACGGCACTGGAATACGGCAACGTATTCTTGAGAATTTGTATTTATGCAAGACCTCTAAGGGGTTCCCGTTCTCCGCTGCTGGAAGTTCCCCCGGAGCAAGCATCTGTACGACAGCTCTACGACTCCCTCACGAATTTGACTCAGATGTCCACTCCTGCGCCCTCTGCCGCTCCCAGCGAAGCGGTGATTGAACAGAGCTCCCAAGTTACACAGAAGAAGGCGAAACCCGGAGAATCCTGGAAAGCAAATGAAACCCATGTTCTCCCTAAAAATCGTCTCACTCTTGTATGGGCCCCTTCTCTGAATTGACGGTATTGAAGATCTTATCAATCCAACTGCCGTAGGTTTTTCTCGGCTTTATGTGTTGCATTTTCTTGGCCGCGATGGATCAGGTCAGTGCTTGGCTGGGCTTAGGTTGTAATACAATTTTACCAAGTTGCTTCCAGACCATTGTCGCAACAGCTTTGCCCACTATAGTCAGCGAGCTTGGAGGAGGAAATGATTACAGTTGGGTAGGAAGGTGTGTGTCTCGTCACTGATCCGAGTCACTTCAGTTACTGATTTCATGTCCATATCAGTGCATACTTGTTAGCTGCCGCAACTCTTGCTCCACTGTACGGAAAATTGTCAGACATCACCGGTATGTATACTGTGAAACGATAGTGTTATCGCTAATTGTAACATTTTTGGCAGGGAGGAAGCCCATTCTATTTGGATGCATCCTGATCTTTCTTGTGCGCTCGAGTTTATGTTTTCACTGCTATTCTACTTCTAACCTCCGTTGTAGATAGGGTCGGCGTTGTGTGGCGCTGCGCAAAACATGGTCTGGCTTATCGTATGCAGAGCGGTACAGGGTATAGGTGGCGGTGGCATTATTCAGCTAGTAAGTTTGTTGCTCGTTTCTCGCTACATTTGTGCTCACGTTCGTGTATGTAGGTGAACATCACGATCAGTGACGTCGTTCCCCTGAAAGAGTAAGAGGTCTTGATCAAACCTAACAGTCAAAGGCTGATCGCCCCACAGCCGTGGAAAGTATGGCGGTTTAATCGGCGCAACTTGGGGAATCGCAAGGTAATTTCTCACTTCTGTAAATATTCCACGATCACTTAATAGCTTGCAGTGTGGTCGGTCCTCTACTCGGTGGTGTAGGTGTTTTTGATGTACTACTGTTTTTCTTTTCTAAGCCGGTATGCTAGGTTTTCACGGACCATGTCAGTTGGCGCTGGTAGGAGTTTTCTGTGTTAGATTCGCCTTCAGTGCTGATTAATGATTGTTCCTTTAGGTGTTTCTTCATCAATTTGTGCGTGTCTTGTTCTCCTCTTGACTCGACTTCTGAGTCGCTTTCATTCATAGACCGACTGGAGGCGTCGCAACTCTAATTCTGTTCTTTTTCTTGAACCTCAATCCGCGACCCCATAAACCTTTCATGGAGCATGTCCGTGAATTTGACTTTGTCGGACTATTTTTGATCATCGCAGGCGTTATTTGTCTGTTGATTGGATTCAACTCAAGTGAAACTAAATGTACGCATATTTCGTGGTTTTTGGGCCGATCTCGCCTTGAACTTGATTTAGGGAGAACTGCAGAAACAATAGCCCTCCTCACTATTGGAGGCGTTATACTTGTAACTGCGGGAGTCTACGAGGCCTTTACCACAAAATCTGCAATCGTTCCACCACGATTGTTTAGGGTGAGTTGTCTTTGATACAGCTGGAATTAGTTGATTCTCAGCAAGTGTCCGGCTACAATCAGACCCGTACAACATCCATAATTCTTGTTTCAGCATTCTTACACGCCATCGCCTTCTTTACTGGTATGTTAGAGTCAAATCTGATAGAGCTAAAAAAAGGTTCTCATTTGGCATATTCCAGGTGCCTACTATCTTCCGGTGTACTATCAGAGTTTGGGATCTTCTGCGACCGGCGCAGGTGTCAGGTATGTTTTAGGAGTTGATCCATGTATCACCGACTGAGCTGCTTACCTCCTTAGAATGCTCCCTTTTTCACTCGGAGCTGCTCTTACATCTGCTATTTCCGGAGTCATTGTCACGAAAACGAAGGAGTATCGCCCTGTCATGTGGTTTGCATGGACAATTTTCGTTCTTGGCTACGGCCTGATGACCATGCTAGATAGTCATTCTAATACGTATGTGCTATCACCACTCCCTCTCGAAGTCGTTTTAGCTCAACTTCCATCTCAGTGCAGAGAAAGAGTTGTATCCACTGGTTGCTGCCATTGGAATTGGATGCCTTTTCCAGGTGCGCATGGACTTACCAATCAGGATGTTCGACTCAAAGTAATATTTCGTCAGACGCCACTTATTGGTCTACAAGCAGCAATGCCACTCAAGGATATGGCTACCAGTACTGGAACGTTCGGTTTCATCAGGTAAACTTTTTGAGAGCTTCTCTCGGTGCTAGCAATATCCTGACACTCTTTAGGACTCTCGGTGGAACTGTTGGAATTTCCATTGGCCAGGCTATATTCTCAAGTGTAATTGTTATCGTATCAACTTCCTTTGTAGTCAACTAACCGAATGAATTGTTTTTAGACCCTGACGAAGCGGCTTGCCAAAATCCCAAATGTCACGATTGACACATCCAGTGCAGCACTTAGCGAAAGTGTACGCCAATTGAAGAATATTCCGGTTCGTTTCTTGCAATCAGCTTTCTGAACGCTAAATTCATCCTCTGAGAAGGATCCGACGACACGAGCAGCGGTCATTCAAGCCTATGCACGCTCGATTAGTTCAATATGGGTTGTATGTACGCCAATAGCGGGCGCTGGTTTCTTGATGGGTAAGCGCTTATTTTCCTGCTTTCTGCTTCATTTCGGATCTTTGAACTTCTACGTGGATCAGTGCTGTTCGTACGGCGTTATACCCTGACCCGAACGGTTGTGCACAGTGACGGCAAAGCGAAACCTTCGGATGTTGAGAAGGCCGAGGCCACGGAGGTTCCAACGGAACCAGCCAGCGCGCCTGGGGAAGACAGCGATAACAAAACGCTTGAAAATAATATCGAGTCGGAAGGAAAGAAGGAAGAGGTATGAGAATATCAATTTCGTAGTAGATTGTTTTGAGGCGCGGGCACGGATTAGACTCAGAGATAACGTACGCGATGACAACTTGAGCCAGTTATGATATACGATTTTTGCTATTAGGTTAGATTGTGTTGTGCTGTCCTTGCCGAACTTAATTGCTGGAAGCTATTCTCAATGCTATATTAGAGTTGGTTTATTGGATGTCATGGTGGGTCGAGCAGTGACTAGTGACACCTGGACAGTCCCACACTTTGCCATTGCAGTCCAGGCTACACTGCCATCATTGGGTCGGATGGCGAAACATGAGGGCGGGCTCTTGGAATATTCTTTCAACGAGGCTGTGTAGAAAGGGCATTAAGCCGAGCAAAAAGCAACATATAAACTTTAAAATTGAATTTCCAGCAAACTTGCAATCGCACCTAGACTGAGGAGGTTTGATAACCACGTGAACCACCTGTCTTGACCCCACTCCCACAGTCTTGTCGGTCTTCTATCCGTCGTCTTCTAAGTATCCGTCGTCGTCGCTGTCACCAGCCATGCCCTCTCATCTTGACAACCAGTCTCCCGCAGACACTCAGCAGAGTCAAGTCAAGCTCTGTAGCAGATGCCACTGTTCTGTCGACCAAGGGAGCTTTGTATTCTATCCTGGTGTTGAAGCCATTGTCTGCACAAGTTGTCGGAATCAGTTTCCTGTCTTCCCAAGTAGAGATGTGCAGCTGGATGCTCTGATATCTTGCGCCCATGCTGAAACCACTTCTCCCTTGCCTTCTCCAATCGAAGCTAGCACCACGAGGCCTGTGGAGGAGCGCTCTTTCGACGCAGATATGGAAATGAAGTCCTCAACGGCTTCAGGTTCAGACTCTGACTGTTACTACTGTCCTTCTCCCTCTTCTGCTGTTTCCTGCCATACCAAAGTATCCTCACCGACATCCCATAGCAACAACCTACCTCATCCCTCTCACAGCTTCCCCCACGTTGCCACCTCAGCTATTCAGTCTTCCCCCTATTCTCCGCGACGAGGTCATTCATCTACACTTCCGAGTCCATTGACTGATATCACTCGCTTGCGTGTTCGCTCCCAAGGGCATCATTGTCTATATCCCGGGGCCATTTTTCAAGGGACACAGAAGAGCGGTAGGAACAGTTATGATGTAAATGTGACAATTGTGGTACGTCCATCCGCGAGCTGCTCCTAGCATATGCTGATGTCTATGTGTAAAGGATGTGGATTTCTCTTCATCCTTTCTTTGCGGCTATCTGCGCATCCGTGGATTGACAGATGATTGGCCAGAAATAACCACCTATTTTGATGCAGAAATCATTGGTAGCCGATATGGGTTTCTAACACAGAACTGGGGGGCCACGGAGCACGAAGATCTTGTTCACTGGTCTCGCTTCCCTGCCTTTCGGCATGTTAAGAGCGAAACGAAGAAACCTCTTCTTACCATTAGTGATAGGGAGCGTGGTGCCGTGTTCATGAGATGGAAAGAGAGGTTTTTGGTCCCTGATCATCGCGTGCAAGATATCAATGGTGCTAGCTTTGCAGGTTGGTTCTTACAGCTTTGCCAAATCACTGATCTAACGCCGATATCGCCATTTTTCCTATGCAGGGTTTTACTATGTTTGTGTCGACTTTAGCCCCTCAAGTTCTAGAACTTCTGCCATGCCTTTGACGCCAGAGCATGACGAGACGGACACGGTTTCCCTTCAGTCGCAGCCTGTACCAAAATCAGAAAGTCCTCGCCGAACACGACGCGACTCTAGTTCCCGAAGAAAAGGTCGTTCGCCATCCGCAGGGCCTCGTCACAGCCCTCCAGTAGCTTCAATGAGTGGATTCTACTTCCATCAAAATTCTGAGCCGTGAGTGGTTTTCCTCCAGTAATACATCTCCATGCTGATGAGAAATTCTAGATATCAGCAACTCTCCTTGTCTCATGTTCCAGAGCGCTCCAGCTCCAGCTTTGAGTTCCGTTAAGTACCTCATTGCTGTTGACCCCCCTCCCGCTTTTCAGTCGCCACATCTTTCGCATTCTGGACTGCTTTCGTCTACCTCATCTATCCGTTTCTTCCTCCGGCAATGTACATGTACTTAGTTTACCCAGCTTACCCGATGTAACAAAACATCTTAGTTTTAATATCCCATCTGTTCCCTCGTGATCATGGTGTCTTCTCAGGTCTTCTCGCCTTTCTTGTATCAATGAATCTGTCACGGGTTCATTCACAGTTCAGCTGACGGGCTGTGGAGAAGAATACCACCGGAAAGAAGCCCACCCATAGCCACCCATAGCCACCTAGTGAGAACCTCGATTATTTAAAATTCAACCTAAGCAGTATGTTCTCTGTCAGTGTATGATTTTCCGCTTAGCCGGCGCCGTGATTCTAATCTACGTGCAGCTTGAATAGAGGCCTGGGCTACTTAGGCCTTGGGCACCATCACATACTCTGTAAGTGTAGAAACCTTCAGCACCTTGTCTAGGTAGCGAATAACTAGTCTCCTTCCTACCCTTCATGGCACTTCAAGAGAATTCGTCCCAGCTGTCGGATACCAACGCGCATATAGTGATTGTAGGCGCTGGGTGCGTTTGACTTCGTCTTACCTGTGAAGAAACGCGTATATTGAAGCTTTGAATGCAGAATTGCGGGCATTTCGACTGCTATTGCATTAAAACGCCAACTTGGCTTTGAAAATTTCACGGTGCGCGCGCTAGGAGCTCGAGATGGCAGATGAACAGTCGGTTTACCCTCTCTCGTAGATCTACGAGAAGGCTTCATCTTTGGGTGGAACTTGGAGAGTAAGTCGATGCTTTTTCCTCTTCCCAATGAAATGGCTGCAAATTGAACTATTGACTCCAAGGACACCACATATCCGGTTTGTTTCCCCCTCTTGCCTTCGAAAAATTCTCTGGCCGACTAGTATGTTTTCAGGGATGCGGGTCAGATATTCCTGGCCATTGGTACAGCCTCTCAACAGACCTAAATCCCAACTGGAAAAGCTACTACGCCTCTCAGCCAGAAATTCGTGAATATTGGGAGGGTCTGTCCGAAAAACACAATCTTCGGGCTCATTTCAAGTTCAATACGCTAGTGCAGTCCGCTCAATGGGACAATGATGCACAGAATTACAGAGTCGTGCTGGTTGATTCCGTGTCAGGAGAGAAAAGAGAAACCAAGGCGGCTGTAATGTTCTATGCTATCGGAGGATTCATGGCCCCTAAATTACCCAAGAATGTACCAGGAGCCCAGAACTTCCAGGGAACTCTTTGGCATTCCGCAAAATGGAGACATGACGTGGACTTGAAAGGGAAAAGGGTTGGGATCGTTGGCAACGGATGTTCAGCGTGAGTTACTTCACATTTATTGATGGAGCACTCACGAAAAGCAATACATACTTAGTGCCCAGTTTGTTCCTGAAATCTCCGCAGATCCATCAGTGCAACTTGTTAACTTCTGTCGAACTCCTCAGTGGTATGTCTCGCGGGTATGTAATCCTTCTGAGTCGCCTGTTGCATTTCGTGTCTGATCTCTGAGTTGTATGCTAGGTCAACTATCTGTATCCTCGTTGGGTCAAATGGATCTTTGCACATGTACCCTTTGTCATGCGATGGTACCGAAACTGGCTGATGGCTAGGGTGTGTATGGTGTTCGAAATCGTCTGAACCACACTCACGAACGTTTGTAGAGTGACCTTTCTTTTCTTATTTTTCGTAAGAGTAATCGCCGCATATTGAACATGACGCGGAAAGTGCGCAACATTCTCTTAACTGATAGTTACGCGACCTCTTCAATCTGATGCATTTTACCAGACACTTACACAATATATCGAGATGAAGGTACCCAAGGATCAGTTAGAAAACCTTATACCAAAGTACCGTGAGTAATTCTTTGTTTTCCTATCATCGTTGTATCTAAGTCCACCCCCAGCTCCGGGATGCAAGCGCATTATCGTCGATCCTGGTTACTTGGATTGTTTACACCGTCCCAATGTTAGCTTGAAATGGGATCCAATCGATAGTGTCGTGGAAAACGGCATCAAACTGGTGACGGGCGAAATAATTCCACTGGATGTTATCATTTTTGGCACAGGATATTCACTCGTGCGTTGTGACATGTGCGCTGTGATTTCACAACTAATGAGCTGAGAGCAGAAGCCTGTCGATCTGAGTGTCACAGGTACTGATGGTACTACTCTTCACGAGTACTTCACTGCGCAAGGTGGACCCAGTGCATACTTGGGCACCTCGATTCCTGGTAGCGTGACGTTGCAAATTCAGTTGCTACGGTCTCATTGATGTCCTTGTCATAGGGTTTCCCAATCTCTTCTTGCTTCTTGGTATTTTAGCTTTTTATCACCTTCGTTTCTGAGTCTTGACCGATCTATTTACAGGACCGAACGTGGCTTCTGGGCATGCCTCCGTCATTTTCAGTGAAGAAGCACAGGTCAGGCGCCCTCTGGAACGGGAGACATTGCGGCTCCGCTGACCTGCTATTCCGCAGATACAACTAGCACTGAAGATGATTAAGCCTGTGATCAGCGGTGAAGTGAAATCAGTTTCGATCAAAGCAGAGAAATGCGCAGAATACCAGAATTGGCTTCAAGATCGCCTCGAATCATCGGTTTGGAATGACTGCAACTCGTATTATCACCTCGACGGGACCCGGCAGGGCAGAAACGTTGCCACGTTTCCCAGCGCAGTCACAGTATTCTGGTGGCTTACGAAGCGAAACAGGTGGAAGGACTGGAAGATAGTTGGTGGAATGAAGAAGGAAAACAGAATGGAGAAGGTAGTATTGTTATTGGGTGTGACATTGACAGCTACAATAGCATTTCTATGCAAGTAAAAGTATTCTACATATAATAATGAATGTAGACACATTTGTCGGAGATTGTCCCAGAAGCTACCAAAAAAGGAAATTGTGGGACGCCAGGCGAGGGCGTCTTTGTCGTAAGAGTTCTTGCCCGAATTCCATTAAGTAGCCCTCTGGGCCCTTCCTCTCTTTCCTCCCCTCTCTTCCTCTTCATCCTTCCCGACAATGTCCTCTCATCCTCATTCCTCTTCTACCGCAAATGTCGTCGGCGTTCATTACCGTGTGGGCAAGAAAATTGGTGAAGGCTCTTTTGGTGTCATCTTCGAAGGTATGTCACTTTACTTTTTTCTACCTAGAAAGCTTGCAGTTCTCAAGTTTTCTCTCTTAATCTGTCTGCAGGCACCAACCTTCTCAACTCTCAAACCGTAGCTATCAAGTTTGTGCGTTCCGCAGTTCAACAACGACTTTCAGACTGGTCATTCTTAACGCGTTCGTTTTGCTGCACCCTAGGAACCGCGAAAGGCTGAGGCACCCCAACTCCGCGATGAGTGTCGCTCGTATCGTATTCTAGCTGGATGCAGTGAGTGTAGCACCTACTACCATCTGTGCTGTACCTCATGAGTTCATTGCTTCGATAGCCGGCATACCTCAGATATACCATTTCGGTCAAGAAGGGCTCCACAATATCTTAGTGATAGACCTGCTAGGACCAAGTTTGGAGGATCTTTTTGATATGTGTGGAAGGAAGTTTTCTATCAAGACTGTGTGCATGGCAGCTCGTCAAATGGTGTGTTCATTTTCCCAGTCATATACACTACAAGTTTTTCATCTTCCCACTTAGATCTCTCGAGTGCAAACTATTCATGAAAAGAATCTCATATACCGCGATATCAAGCCTGACAATTTTCTGATTGGCAGGCCTGGGACCAAAGGAGCGAACGGTGCGTCTAGCAAGCTTAAAGATTTTCAAGGATTTTCATGACCTCAATCGTACAGTAATTCATGTCGTGGACTTCGGAATGGCTAAGCAGTATCGGGACCCAAAGACCAAGCAGCACATTCCGTATCGCGAACGAAAGAGCTTGAGTGGTACTGCTCGTTACATGAGCATTAACACACATCTAGGACGAGGTCTGCCGATCATCCGATTGTCTCAGCGACTAAGTTAAATCTCCCTGTATACAGAACAATCACGAAGAGACGACCTGGAAGCCCTTGGTCACGTTTTCATGTATTTTCTTCGTGGAAGCTTACCCTGGCAGGGTCTCAAAGCTGCAACGAACAAGCAGAAATACGAGAAAATTGGGGAGAAGAAGCAAACCACTCCCATCAAGGAGCTCTGCGAAGGTTTCCCTGGTGAGCACCTCTAATTCACAAGTATTTTGGAGCTTGTTCCTCACCTCGCAATTCGCAGAGGAGTTTGGTATCTATCTCAACTATGTCCGCAAGTTGGGATTTGAGGAGACACCTGATTATGAATTTCTTCGAGAGCTCTTCTCTAAGGTCATGAAAAACAATAATGACGTTGATGATGGCGTGTTTGACTGGAACCTGCTCAATGGCAAGTACATAGTGCTCATCTTTCAGCTCGTCTCTTACCTTAATCTTTTTGATAGGTGGGAAAGGCTGGGAGGCATCTATGGTCAGTAGCATGTGGCTTCAGTTTTGTTTTTATCCCAGCCCTCATGTTATTTCGCAGGGCCACACTCAAATTTTAACCCAAATGCAGAATGCCGGTCTCACTGCTTCTCCTGATCGTCGGAGGGAACATAGAGATGACCGACGGCGGGCATCCCAGGGAGGCAATGTTGCGCCTCCCTCGCCCGCTCTTGTTCGGCACGGATCTAAACAACGTAAGGTTCCCACTGCACTCGCACCCGGAGGCGGAAATACGCCAGGCCAGCTCACGCCTCATTCTGCTGCTGCTCAAGTGAACGTCCCAGTAGGAACTCCGCAACGTGGTAGCGCACAACATCCATATGCAAATGTGTCTGGAGGATATGATTACAATGGTGATGATGGGTACGCACAACAGCAACAGTATGGCAGAACCTCACCGATGGTTTCAAGTGTGGCCGCTCCACCTGCACTTAGCAATGTGCGAGCAAGAGCGGGAGATGTAGGCGTATCACGGGGCGAATACGATGGTCAGGAAGTCGAGGACGCGCCACCTAAGATGACGTTGTTGAGAATTCTCACATGTCGATGTAGTTGAGCTCGGATTGTCTGCTTTTTATAACTCGTGTGCACCCCGCCTTTCTTTCTAATCATGCAGTCTACATTTTATTGCATATCCAGCACTCACTTTTCCTTTATACCCGTTATCTACTGATAATTTCACCTTTCGATTGCCTTTGGTCATCTTTTGAATATGCACGGTATCATCATGGAGAATACAATTTTACAGCTTGGTAATTATAATATACTTGGTATGGGTATTAAGGCGATGAAGTGGTCAAGAAGGACAAGGGGTATGTATAGGGTATCGCAATATACAATAATCAACTCATGAAAATCATAAAATAGGGGTGTTCAAAGAGAGGTCAATATGTCCGGCTGAGGTTCGTCGTAAGTAGCCTCGCTATAAGTATTCACGATATTCATCATCCTGTACGTAGTCGAGTTCCCAGTCCTGAGGAGACGGAGATTTCCGATAAGGTGCGCCTATGCAACGGTAAATCCAGTGGTGATTATACATGAAAGCACACTCATACCTGTACCTCCCTCAATGGGACGTCTTTCGTGCATAGCTGAGTCATTATGTGAAACTTCTGGCTCAATAACTTCTTTAGTCGCTAGTTGCATTTGTGATTCCACTTCGCAGGAAGTCCGCTGTAGCTGTAAATTAAATATACAGACACGCCGGACTGGGTTGAAATCCATTCGTGGAACTGGTCAAAATTGATTAAATATGAAGGTTGGACCAAAAAGCAATGCTCTCACCCTGCTTCCGAGCGTCTTTTGTCCTCGTACGGCCATTTTGTAGTGTAGTGGGTTGTAAATTTTCAATATCGTCCCTCGGTCTCTTTTCTACAACTGGCAGTGGTTCCTTCGTCACTGGCTGAGTCAACTGACTCCGGGGAGAGCTTAGAGCCTGACGCGGGGGTCCATTTGTCTGGGCGTCGTGTCTATGCCGACTTATTTCACTAGAGCAGAACCCGGTAATGACATCTGCTAAGGAGCGAGCGAACTCGCTAAATTCGTCGGTCTGTTGTTCGGTGCTGAGATCCTGACGTGATCTTTTCCGTGGTCTTTGCTCTCTACAAGATGCTGGGGATGGCTTGGAATTCTCTGCGTCTCTGCGACGCTTTCGGGTTCTGCACGCTTTAGTGGATCCTGGCGCTGCTAACGAGTTGAATACATGCACTAGCGGATGAGTCTGAGTTGAAATGAAGATGTGTTGAGAGGAACCTGATCAGGAATGTTGCAACGGTGTTCTCACCCGAACTTGTGATATTAGAACACAATCAAGCTTGCGTTTCTTGCCGCGTTTTGTAACAGCATTATCCGAGGGGGCCGATGAATGAGAGGCATATGATCCTCTTGAAGATGAAGCTAATGTTTCTGGTGCTTCGGAGGACGGCGTTGATAAGTCTCGGACTCCTCTCTCGTTGTGCCCCCAAGTCTATCGTGTATCAATTTTTAGCTAATCTTTCTGATCTTGAGCTGGGACCCACCAATATCTGATCGCCATCATCATCATACCATCCAGGTCTGGTAAACCTTGAATTGACAGGCTGACATTTCCTGAACATATTCGCCATGGTTATCATCTGCACTTCCGCATTCATTTTAGTTCCCCGCATCTCGCTCTCCCTATAGGTGTCCAAACGGGATTCATATGTCCGTTTCCCTGAGCGGTGTCGATGATGATGACTGATATGAGATGTATCTCTCTTCTGGTCAAGCAGGATAGGGACTGAGTGCAATCTCGACTGTTCAAGATGATGAAGGAAAGACTTGGAGCGATGACAAACTTTGCAATGTACAGGTAATGTACAAGCCGATCGTTTCTGGAACAACCATGAGTATGAGTGCGTGTTGAAGAGTGAAAAGCACCTGCCTTATATTGTCGCCTTCTTTCGACTAGAATACATCCTGCACGGAAGGTACCAGCATTACTCTCAGCGAGCGATCTATTCAACGAGCTGTTAATATCCAATCCACACTGACGCGATACGTGCTTACTTTTCTGTAACGAAGAGAGGAGGGTCGCGATCGTTAGCGCGCCAATATTGTTTTAGTGCCTCAATAGCGTTCGTTCGATCTTGTAGCAAGTTGCTGAAAGGCTGACATTGGGTAGGCTGCATGTCTCCACACCGGCAGCTTCTTCCGTCACCGAAACATCCTGGACATATCAAGCATCCATATCCGGGAGCGGTATCTTGATAAGGTTCATCAATGCAACAGCGGCACTCAAAGAAACTTTGAAAGATATCACAACCGCAGAAATCACACAGAAGGTGTACAGGTGATTGGGACTGAGGGAGGTGGGGTAGTTTCATATGAGAAGGAGGATATTCCTCTTTCAGGACATGTTCATATACTTCAACAGCTTCCGACAGGTCTTTAGCCACGCGGGCAAGTCGGCCATTTTGATCAGAAGTAGACGACCCCGAAGAACTTGTCAATTCGGCGGTCCAGGCTCGGAGTGTATGGCGCAGAATGGCCTTGACACGATACGTTTCAGATCGGCAAACCCTGGAGTTCGATTAGGCTAATTAACAATGAATACTTTGACACGCACCGCCGATACAAAGGGAGCTCGTGGTATATCGCAGCAGTCAAGCCAGATAAAGTCAATCTCGACCAAGATAGCTTTACAGTTAACCCCCCACTGTTAACCACTTGATGACAACTCCTCGGCGGCACCCACACTAAATCCCCCAACTTCTGTTCAGCGACATAAATTGTGAAAGGGGCCTGAATGAGCTCCTCGAGTGTTGTAATGTGTGTTTCGTGATCCAGCACTTTATTCAACTTTCGGAAGTATTCATTAACTTGGGGAGCATCCGAGCTTCTCGTCATGAACCAGAAGGAAGATCCACCGTTCTCCGTATGGCACATCAAATTATGACCAGTAGAAGCGCATGGGTCTTTATGGCTTGGTGTGAAAGTGTCTCCGCAGCCTATGTAGACCATTAGAGTTTCTACTTGTGCCTGTGGATCGGGCCATCAGACTTTGCATTGAGTTAAGCAATAGTATAGACGTACATTCTTCAAGAGATTCCGATTGTTTTCCGGGACAATACGACGGGGAATACAATCACCGCTATTGAGCCAATCAGCCCATGCAGGGGGGTATTCCAAGTCTTTGCCGTATAGCCTTTGTTGTTCTGCTCAAGAGCGTTAGAAAGGGTTTTGCGCAGACGATAGCATCCTACCTTCAGGTTGTGCATATTGGGAAGCGCGACGAGATAATGCAATGAAATCTGAGAAAGAAATCTCCTTATCCTGTCCTGTATGCATATCTCTTGCTTGTATAACTTTGAAGGTGTCAACGCCACACTATAAAACACGGTCGATAAACTCACCTCTGCTAGGCGCATCCTCATCAACCCGCTCAAAAAAATCGCTAGGCCACCTAGGATGTTTGTCCCAGCCGCCGATGATAAGAGGAACACCGGACTTGTCATGACGATTTAAAGCTTGAGACACCGCTCTGGTACCATTCGATGCTGACTCCCGCGGGACCTCCTTGAAATTCTTATTTTGAAGAAGACTTTCAAGCGACCAGTCTCGAGAGGTTAACAGGTTCATCGGACTGTTGACGACGAAGTTGGGCTCATCGGCGCTAACGTTAACCTGAGGGTCGCGCAAAAGTCGAGGGTGGCAAAAGTCGCGGCCCGGCGGGTAGTCGCCCCAACGATACGGGTGCTTCATCAACCATGCTCGACGCTGCTCAAAGCCCCGGCGTTGCATGATAGAGAAGGAAAGTCTAAAGTGAAGAACGGGCGCGTTTTCTTTACATCTTAGGGCTATAGTAACACGCGTTCCCTGGCGTCTATCATCCTGTCGGGCCTTGTACTCAAGTGGGAAATAAATAAATCTGTACTACAGCACTCGAGCATAGCATCCATCGACATCAAAATGCTGTAAACATATATATAGATCTATCAGGTCCAGGCTTCACGATTGACTCGAAGAGTTCTTGGATCAGCTCAAAGCTGGATGAAATATATAAAATTCGAAAGGTGTTCGAGCGACGAGATAGCAGTGAGACCTTAGACGTACAAGAAGGGTCACATGACGTACTTCCATGCCAATTGTCAATATCAGGCGGCACAGGATGGCACAGGGCTGCACAGTGCACAGGCTGTATGCACGTTATCTGAACGTTTCCAATGTCCTCCACTCTATCAGCTCAACCCGAATTCGACTTTTGGGAGTTCGTCAGCTGCGCAAGATGTCAATTGCCTTTTGTTTCTGGAGCCGTGCCATTTTGGTTGACAGAATGTGGCCATGTCATTTGCAATAACCACCTGAGTATACAGCTGCAGCGCCCTTCTACTTCTGTAGCTTACGATAAAGACTCTTTAGATCATGACCAAAGCTGCGCGCAGTGCGGGGCACGAGGAATACAGCTTATACCATTGCAGCGCGAAGTACGATCCTCATTTTGCTACACATGCTTCTCTGATTTTCATTGCAGATGGAACCTCCAATGTCCGAATGGTTTCGCTCTGTACCGTATATATTGGACGCCGCCGCATACGCTGCAAAGGTATCTGCCTACCTATGGCTCTCACTGCTCCTTATCATATGTTCGCGCAGTTCCAACAAGAATCCATGGCTGCTCAAATTCGGAGTTTGAAAGCTAGATACCAGCAGCAGCGCTTGCACATTGAACAGCTCAAGAGAGAGAATACAGAGCTCAGACAGTGAGATCGTTGACTTCCATTCCCAATACCAAGTCTCTTAAGCTGTCACATAGGAAGAATGAAGTGCTTACCGCTGAAGTCGCTCAAATTCGGCAGAATTCTTATGGGTCCTCTGAGCCGTCCGCATTCGTGAATCATAATGGCAAACGACCGATGACTGAAAGCTTCCAGTAAGCCCTCTTATATTGAAGCTCTTCAGTAATTAATCCAGAAATGATCATAGGCCCTCCACTTCGTCCAGTCCTAATTTCGCGACCGTGCCAATGGGACCTAGTAGGATTACCTTACCGCCTGGTCAAAAACCTCCTCATTTGTCCTCAAAACATGAAGACAGGAGCAGCGCCAGTGAAGAATATCACTCTGCGCAAGAGATGGCGCAACGAGACAAGCAAGCTTTTAACAGACCTGGTTCTAGTCGATTTGCTCAGTGCGTCCCAATTGATCACCTACCATCTAAGTCTTCATACTGACATTCGCGCACAAGACAGTATACATATGTGTCGAGTGCGGATCCACAGACAAGGCCCAATCATCAGTCTCAGGATCCACAGACAAGACCCGATTATCAGTCGCGTGCGCAATCTCGACAGCTCCAGCGAGCAAGACTCGAAAACCAGCAAGATCACCCTCAAACTCAATCCTCACGGCCCGTGACCCCTTTAACCAAGTTCAAGCCTCCATCTGTTGGCAAACATTATCGAGCAATGGGACCTCCTCCGACACCACAACATGTACGGACTACTCGACCTCCGCCTACCGAAACAGCTGCTTTACCCAACAATCGGTTCCAACCAACAAGTCAAGGATTGCAAACTTCAACCCCTGTGAACCCTAAAGAATTCATTACTCCAACGTCCGCGCGCATGCCTTTCCCAACTTCCAATACAACAGGCTCAAGAGCCCCTTCCCGAGCCCATCCTAATCTGTGTAGTAGCAGTGGACAAAGAGTACCCTTCGTCCCCAGATAAAGAGTTTCGCGTAGACAATCTGAATGAAACATTTGCTTGCTTTGTACCTCAATCGTTTTATAACCATGGAGAGTTTTAAATTATTGTAAGACCAATGTAAGTAGTAATTGTAGTAAGTACCAGTGCCGCCGGCAGTCGCGGCTCGCGAGGCAGTGTGTTGGCGTGGGGCCGTGGGCATGTCATTATTGACTGCAGGTTACAGCTCATTTATCTTTCTCTCATTTTCATTCACCAGCACGGCGCCCATTCTGAACGTCTTGATTTTCATAGTCTAATTCGCCAGTGGCCTATGTCTTACCGAGATCCGTACGCTGGACAGTACGGCCGTTACCAATACGGTGACTCTGCTGAATACAATCCATATTCCACCTCACAACCGCATGCCACCTACGAAAGCGGCCCAGCTTACGACAACTACGGGACAGGAACAGGATACCGAGATTATCCCTCTCAGAATCAAAGTAAGATTTATTGTTCAACAGCCACCGCTGGTCTCAGAATGGATCGGACGTACATCTGTTACAGGATATGCAAAGAGCGTGGATGAAACCAGCGGTTTTGAGAGAGGAGAGTTTGGATCGCCCAGGGAAGAAAAGTGAGGGTTTCATTCCTCTCCTGTTGAATACTAAACCTTATGGAACCACAACGAAGGGTGGCTCGAAATTTCAGAGAATATCGAACGGAATATCGGGACAACTTATGGACGAAAGTGGGTTCATTTTATCATCTTTCAATGAAGATCCGCTCATGTCTCGTCGAAGGGCGGAAGAACTCGATGCATAGGGAGGATCTGCTGTTGCTCTATCATGATTGTAATATTCCTTGTGATTAGCATTATCCTTGCGCTTGCACTGGTGAGCGTCTTTCGATCCGGTTTTCATTTACTGCATATTAATATCTGTTTGTCAGTGGATTCGACCGCCGAGCGTCAAGATCGGAAGTGCGGGTTTGAGCTCTAGTGGCACCAGCGGAGTATGTGCCTTAGCCTTTGCTAACTTGTCTCTATTCTGAGGTGGCTTTCAGGTGCAACTACAAGACACGGGAATTACAGTACCTCTAGAAGTGAACATCTCGTACGTCCAATCTCGCAACACTAGAAGATGATCTCATCCATGCATTTCAGGGTCCACAACCCGAACTATTTTTCAATTGATTTGAAGAAGCTGAGCGTCGCTGTGAGTAGCAACTGCCTTACCTATGGACCTCCATTGACCATGTTCTTCCAGCTTGACTACCCTCTTAACAATAACAAGACGAGTATTGGCAATGGCACATTAGACAACATTGTCTTCCACGCAAACTCTAACACGAGTATCACTTTCCCTTTCAATATTGACTATGAATTTGCCGATGACCCACAGTTTACAATTCTCATTGACATGGCTGAGAAATGTGGAATTCTCGGTGGTACCAAGTCTAACTTGAACATTGATTACAAGATTACTGTGAGTTGTGTCTTTATTTTCGCGTTATGCTCTTAACCGACAGTCCTCTAGATTGGTCTGCACATACTGGTTGCCAACATTTCCCCTACAGTATCTAACACCTTCAGCATCGCCTGTCCGTTCGACGATGATACTCTCGAGCAGTTCTTGGACAAGTTCAACCTTGGTAGCCTTCTCGGTGGATCCAGTTAAGATTCACGACTCGTGTACCGTTTACTGTACTGTATCAACTACGAGTGTCTGTGGACTTGTTGCTGACATTTACATTATGATATTGGACTTGTGTATCTATAATTTGAAGTATGTTCTTGAATTTACTTTCGTGACGTCATGAAACCTGTTCCCCAGCAACTGTGCGGTGAATGCTGGCGCTGTACTTGAAACGGCACTGCCAGCATGATGCTTTCAAACTTATTCTTAGAGAGAGACCAAGATGACTGCAAACCTTGAAAAAATTACTCCTCCAAAGGAATTGACCAATGCAGATCAGGACAACATCTTTCAACATTTCTTTCGTCGCCTGGCAGCTCACAGGAACGCCGCGAAGCTATACGCTTTAGCCGAGTATCGGTCATCTCCTTTACCAGATGGCAAGAAACTCAAACGCAAAGAGGAATTTGAAACGGAACTTAATCGATGGGCCCAGGAGCTGGCGGCAAAGGCATGGATGGTGTGTGGTGAGCCAGGTGGAGGTAAGTGTCGGCATTCCTCACTGAGACACTGCTGGAGTCTAAGTGCCCGGCCAGGCGCCTGTCCCGAGTTGGACGAATATGCAGACACGTCTATTGGTGACTTAGAAGAACTTCCACCTGGAAGGACACTGTCTCAAGTAATTAATACTATTCTCTTCCTACACATCACCTCGTCCAAGCAATACTCCGCCCGAACTCGCTCCTTCTTGTCAACTAGTTTTGGCGCATACGCAGCACTTGATGAAGAGGTGATTGTTTCAACATTGAAGAATCCTGATAGAGCTCTCGAAGAAGCGCAGAAAAAAGCCGAGACCACCACGCGAAGTCATGCATCCAACGGAAAGCTCTTGCGTATGATCGGGATAGGTGCAGGTGCAGTTGCCGGGGGAGTTCTAGTTGGCGTCACTGGCGGTTTAGCAGCGCCATTAATTGGCGCTGGTATGTCAACCATTCTCGGGTGGCTTGGAATAGGTGGAACTGCCGCGGGCTTGCTGGCAAGTGGTCTGGCAGGATCCTCTGCGATCTGTGGTGCATTGTTCGGTGTATATGGAGCCCAATCAACAGCTAGTATGGTTCATCGGCACACTAGAGAGATTCGGGACTTGGCCATCGTTCCGGTATCGGATATGAAGGGAAAAGATGAGACACTGGCAGTACGGCTTTGTGTAAGCGGGTGGTTATCTTCGCCTGAAGATGTTACGGCCCCATGGACCATATTCGATGGGGACGATACATTCGCGTTGCAATGGGTGAGTACTTGAGCTTGCGCGATCACCGCTGAAACTCGGCACTTATGACGTTCATAGGAAGTCAAAGTTTTAGAAGAACTTTCCGATGCACTCTATACTCTTATTAAAGTGCACGCTATGAAGTATATAAGAGCAGAAATCATCAGGCGGACAGTATTTGCCAGCCTTTTGACTTCGCTTGCCCCGATTGCATTGCTGAAAATCGGACAAATAATCGGTACGACTTGCTTCATGAGTATCTGTATTGCTTCGAATCTTAGTCTTGGCTAGACAACCCTTGGATGAATGCTAAAGCGCTTGCAGTCAAAGCCGGCGCGGTACTGGGGGAACTGCTAGCCAAACGAGTATTTGGTAATCGACCTGTTTCCCTGGTTGGCTACTCTCTGGGGTCTCTTGTTATATTCGAGGCCCTCAAACATCTCGCCTCGTTGCCTCCTTCCGAGACGATGGATTTAATTCAGGATGTTTTCTTGTTCGGCACACCCGTCAGCACTGAGCCGGCTGGCACATGGGCTGGGATACGACGTCTTGTGACCGGCCGTCTCGTAAATGGATATTCGAATACTGATTACGTTCTGGCTGTATTGTCGAGGGCTTCGAACGTTAGCTGGAAAGTTGCCGGGCTACATCCTGTTGACGTCCAAGGAGTCGAGAATCTACTATTTGAAGAAGTTGACGGGCACACAAAGTGGAGAGGGATGATTGGGAAGTGTTTGCAGGAAGCTGGGGCACCAGGAATTCTTGTAGATGAAGTCGAGAAACAGATCAAGAATGTGGCTGACCCGCTGAATGCGGATGATACAATGAGTCCAGAGGAAGCGGACAAAGTTTTAGCTGAAGGTCTCTGATGTATACTTAGGGAGGCCTCATCCCTTCTTCTATGTCCCATTGTTTGTTCTGGTCCCACTTGCACAGGAAAGTCTCGCAGTATCAGTACGGCCTGAACAGAAAGAAAAGTGTTGATGGATTTGCTAGTAAGCATGCTAGTCGGAGGCAACGCCAGTGCTGCTTGTGCTTCTGTCGAGTTTCTGGGGGATTCTGGAGTAATCTGGGGCGGGCTCATCTTTTGGAGTCTAATGTAAAGCTCAGTGGTTGTTTGACTGGAAAACCTTTGATTCAACCCACCGTGTTAAGGCTACCGGTAGTACAAAGACGAAAGGCGTCGCCTAATAAAACTCTTACATTCGAGTCGATTCAAATACATATTATCAACAAAACACCAGTCCTACACAACAATATTGACTCTGAAAAATCGCGAGCAACTTTATAAATCAGTCATAAAATTTCATGAAAAAATGTTACAGACGCCGCGTAAAATGTTAACTCTTCGACCCAAAGGAATGAGTAACTGGGAACCTAAGTGTAACATTAGAGTAACCTAGAGTTCAAATAAGCACCAAATCGAAAAGCAGTCAAAAAGAGACGCTCACCCGATTCAGGCCACCTTGGTCTCACGCAAAGAGGCGAACATCCTCGTAAGTCTTGCATTGCGGTTCCTTTGATGAGACTTCCCAATGATGGAAGCTGCTACAGATTTTCCTGCAGAACGACGAATGATGGCTTCCCTTGCCTGCATTCTCTGCTTGGTTGCTTCCGAGAACATTCGATACGACACAATTTCCCTCTTGACGGAAGACATCTGTATCTCGACGTCATGATGGACTTTTTCCAAATGGTTAAGATGCCGCGAGAGGGCTGCCAAGTCGTTGTCCGCTAATTGGCATTGGAAGACACCCATATCATACTCTGCTACAGCATCAGCAAATGACTCTAGGTCAACGGCTTCCACAGGCGTCTCTGGTTCATTCTTGCCAGTGACAGCCTAAGACCAGGTCAAAATCCGTAGCTAGATTTCGTATAGTATACGTACCGATGCCACACTGGTGTCAGGAATGGTTTTTTCTTTTCCCTACTGTCAGAATTTCTGAGAGACGGGCAAGGACACACCTACCTTTCCAGTAACTGCTTCAGTGTCTAGACCAGAGCTGGTGGAAGACTGCTCAACAGTGGTGGCCTTTTGGTATTAGTATCATCGAAGTTTCTCAAATTCAGTGAAAACTTACCAAAAGGACATTGGGTTGCATTTCTGGGTGGGTTGACAATGAAAGTGGCACTAGATGAAGAGTAACGAATCAAATGCTTAATGAGAGGAACTTGGACAGGAATCGGAGCCACCGTAGTGTACACAAGATACAAATAGCGGACTTTAAACTGAATCATACACGAGCTGATTTTAGAATGTTGAATAGGTCAGTACTAAGGTAGACTGAGGGGTTTGAGAAATACTAATTTCGCAACAATGGCTGGCCGTACTATAGCAAGAAAATATGCGACGAAACAGCTCAGATTCACCTGAGGAGATTTATCGTGTTGGTATTGTGCCGGAGCCTGAGCACTGTCCACTGTAAATAGTACACGGGTCAAAGCCGTACATATCACCGTATGCCGGGCATGTGTTGAGTCACATGGATCACATGTTTTATCGCGTAAGCACAAGTAGTGATGTTCCAGGCTGGGCTCAAGCCCTGAGCCTGACCCGGCCCAGCCCGGGGCTCACCGAGCCTAGCCCGGCCCTAGCAGAGGGCTTGACAGAGCTCAGAGCTCGGGCTTGAGGTTTGGAAAGCCTGAGCCCGGGGCTTTGGCCTGGGCTCACTCCAACAAAAAATAACCGTATATTCGGCACCTTCGAACACCTTTCTAAGTATGGTAAAGTCACGGCATCACATCTCATGTGGCCTCCGCACAGTTTCCCGGCTCAACGTGACATTGTTGCTTGCTCCGGCCTTAGTCAGACATGTGCCGGGATGTGTATTTGTGCTTTAAAACCTTTCTATCACATGTTGTATGAAGTTTTCGGTTCATATAAGTAGTTGGTGAGTAAAATATATTTGAATAAAAATTTCACAAGGCCTATTTACACTCTCAGATATTATTTTATTTTATTGACCTACGAGCCCGGGCTTAAGCCCGAGCCCTGGGCTTGGGCTCAAGGCTCAGGCTCACATCCTGATGAGCCCGAGCCCTACTCAAGCCTGGCCCGGCCCGGCCCTGAACATCACTAAGCACAAGTAAGCATCATACCGTGACAACGCGGATATTAATGCCGTTTGCGTTCAATTCCGAATTCCATGTAGATTTAAAGACAGCACTCGAAAACACATTCTCAAGATACCTTCGTTATGTCGGCCCCAACACCTCTCAGGTCATTGATTGGAGGGCTTTGTCTCTCTCCCCCTGTACACGCTATGATGGTGTTGAATGGCAATGTTTTCGGCATTTCTGGCATGGTGCATCGCGCAGCACGAGGAAATAAAGAATCGCTGTTTGCAGTTGCAGGACTCGTTACAGGAGGAATAATTGCCGGAACTATAGAAAGCCAAGCATTGAAACCTAGCTTAACCGGACTTCCGCTTTTGCTCCTATCCGGTTTCTTAGTGGGACTAGGAACCAAGGTAGGGACCGCGATCGCCAAACGTTCAACGCTGTGCTTACTTCTATCAAAAACACCTAGTTGGCCAATGGTTGTACTTCCGGGTATGCCATGATAGCCTCTTCTCTTCGCAGAACTAAGTGTCTTCCATCAGGCATATGATTGCTGGCTTGTCTAGATTTTCAAAGCGGTAAGTGTCCGTTTCGGAATGCACGGAAAATTTAAAAGACTCAGTTGTCTTCAGATCACTTGCTGCCACAGCAACGTTCTTCTCCGTAGGAGCTGTGACCGCTCGGATATTCCACCGATCGCTGCCTGCGGGCGTGGCGCCTGAATGGAAGATGAATGTCACTGGAAGGAATCTTCTAGCTGCTCAAGTGTTGCCACTCTTGATCTCGGTCTTTCTATACGTTCGTTCTCATAACTTATGATAAATTCATTTTAATTAACGTGCTGACAGGCGTCAAACACAAGTCATACAAACAGTCCAGAAGGACTCACCAAACCTCGACGCCCTGTCGCCCGCCTCGTAGCTGTGTTGTCCACTACTACCGAGTTTGCTCTGGCGCTACAATTATCAGACCTTACTGAGCCGTTGAAGGTGCTGACCTTCTTGCTATTTCCCTTTCACCATGCCTTTGATCCGTCTTTGGCCTTCTTGGCCCTGGGGGCTTTGCCATCATCCATTTTTCTTTATCACTATTGCCGCGGACCCAACACAGCACGATTGGGTGGAGAATGGACTATTCCCAAGTCCGGGAAAATCGACTCAAAGCTCTTGACAGGTGCTGCATTATTCGGCGTGGGATGGGGCATGTCTGGTTTTTGCCGTAAGTCGTTGCGTTACTTGTATATATGCGCCTCTCACCACATTTCTTGTGTAGCTGGACCGGTACTTATTAATTTAGGAAGAGGTCTGGCGACCGGAAGTGAAATCAAGTCTTCTGCGGCATGGCTGGGCGCGTTCGTGGCGGGAGGTCTTTTGGCTTGACGGTCAAAAATCCAAGGAACATGTCAAGTCTGATGCTATGCGGGTTTAGAAGAAAACATACATTATTGATAACGAGTTCTCTGAGGTCCTATATCATGCATTACAAGTTCTGTGGCAACATTCCCAACTATAGATTAATTAAAAGCAATCCTCGCGTCAGTATAACACCTGGAGAATGGCATAACAAACCATACATACACATACCCTATCATACAACGTGCAAGAGAATACAGATTAATGAATGCTACGTGACCACTGAAGTCGTTGCTGATACAACTGGAGCCTTTGCAGAAGCCCGACCTCGGCCCCATTTAACAGTAACTCGCTGTCCGTCAATTTCCACGCCATTTGCCCAAGCTTCCGCTGCACGTTCAGCCATTTCACGTTCCTTGAAGTTAATAAATGCACATCTACCGATAAAAGGTATAAACGATAAAATATACAACTAAAACACGAGACCAAATACCTTGACTTGGCAACATGGACCACGGACTTCAGCTGAGTAGGTTCGATTGCGGGTACAGATTTCAAGACCCGTGTCCGTATACTCAGTTCCGTTGACTCGGGTGAAAGAGAGGACAAGAAAAGTGAAGTCTAGTTAAGTTAGATACATGTTTTGGCGATCATCAAGAGCGACAAGCACGCACAATAGTTTCGTCGTCAGGCGGTTTGAGACCTTGACTTTCGGCGTGTGTCGACATAATCTTGCGAGCTACAGGATCGTTGCGACCGTGATAACGATCCTGCATGTTCTGGTGCGATAGTTCGTTGTCTACAGGCTTCTCGTGCCTGTACGGACACTCAGCACCACGAGTGCATTCGCCTTTGACAAAAAAGGAGCAAATTTTCGGTCTGTTTCGTTTATAGTAAGGGTCTGTGCGCGCCAATTGCTTGAGCATTTCTTTGCCAGCAGACTGCGCCTTCCCAGTATCGAGCCCAGATTTGTTGCCTTCCAACTTTGGATCTCTAAGCGGAGGCCAATACCTGATAGACCAAATAAACGTACCTTTCCTTCCATATTCTGTGCATAGTACTCTCGGTTGATGTCGCTCGTAGGTGCTTCGTTCTGGAAGCCTAGTGCCGTATCTCGGACTTGTGTTGGTAGACCGTACTCAAGGTCAAGAAGACAGGTCTGACAGACATTTTTTATCTTCGCGCAGGTTTGACAGATGACTGTCGTTTTGAAGCGCATGCCCGAGCCCGGATTCCAACGAAAGACGGTGAAGGGCCGGGCACAAGTACCACATGAGCGACCGTATTCTTGCTTAGACTGTGTAGAAGATATTGAGTATGCGTAGCTCAGAGAGAATTTGGATTCGAAACGATTCACCATCCTGATGAACGGGTTATCACCAAGGCCTGGAATACAGAGAATTAGTTTGCTGTACTAACTTTGATAACCTGCGAGACGCGTACAAGTTTCGCAAAGAATAGGGAATTCACTTTGCTCCCATCCAGCTTTATTGATATCTGCTTTTGGAGGCATTCTGATTTTAATTGAGGAAAAGGTCGAAGGATGTCAGTGGTCAGTGTCAAGTTGACAGTGTCAGTTGAACCGCCGGTGTTGAGACTTTCGTGATGACCAAGCATGTTTGTCAATAACCACCGAATCAAACAGAGTGTGCCATAGTAAGAGTCGGCCAGGGGTCGGCCATTCGACTTGGTGTTTCTTCCCATGAGCCGCTTTCTTCCTCCTAGCTCTGAACAAGTCGAGTCTTCAAATGGCTCATCAGAAAACTCTAATGATTTATATGCTGGTGGCGGATCCTTGTTGATTGCTTGGCAGCTCAAGAACAAAAATGTTCTCATCGTTGGTGGCGGAGAAGTAGCATCTGGACGCGTCGAATCCGTCCTCATAACGGACGCATTCATCACTATCATATGTCCTCAAAAGGGACTCCATTCCAACACCAAACGACTCATTGACCAGTACCCGAATCGTATCGTATACCATGATCGCCATTTCTCCGGACCCGCTGATTTACACAAAATGGACATGGTCCTCACTGCCATAGATGATCCAGAACGTAGCCGCGAAATTGTGGAACACTGTCGAAACGCAAAGGTCCCTGTGAATGCTGCCGATATTCCCGACCTGTGCGACTTCTTCTTTGGTGCTCAAATACGTGATGGACCTCTGCAGATTTTAATTTCCACAAATGGGAGCGGTCCAAGGCTGTCCAGGTTAATCAAGAACACGGTACAGGACAGTTTGTCTGGATACGAAGGCGAAGCTATCCGCCGAACTGGTAAACTCAGGGCGCAGCTGAAAGTCCGTGCACCTGGGGTAGGTGGTCAGGTCGGCCGACAGCGGATGAAATGGATGACGCAGATCTGCAACCAATGGAGCATGAAGGAGTTGACTCAATTAGATGATACGATGATCCAAAAATTGTTGGATGAAGGTTGGGAGAAGGGCTGCGTCCCGACATTTGAGTCTTTAGGTGGAACACACTTTACTTCCAAGAAAGACTTGCCCTCGATGGATGCCCCCTCTCCGAACGCACGTTGGCTGAATTCAGATATCTTCTTGCCCTCGTGTACTTTTGTTGCTGGTGGTCTACTAGTAGCTGCCATTTTCCTGGTGCGACAGCGGGTTCAGTAATCTTTGTTTGCGTCCAGGTCGGTCGACTACATCTCCATTTAACACTTTGGTTAACTGCAAATGCAGTCTAGGGAGCGCGGCATAGGATAAAATGCAGAATACAGGAGACAATGTATTGTTACACATTAAATTACATGTACATCGATATCCTATACTAGAAAATATCTGGGTCTTTCGCACGCTGAATTAGATAATACTTACTTAAGCAAAAATGCCTCTAAAAGCGGTAACGTTTTGATCCAGACCCGGCAAAGCGGTTCCTTTGCTCAAACCGGCAACCGTTAATGTAATTCACCAACGGACCGGTCTATTTCGAGCGCACATACACGCTGAGGACACCTGGGACAACTACCATCGATAGCTCTGCTCCTTTGCTTCCTCCCTCCACAACTCTACCTGTATCTGCACACCCAACTCATGTATGCATTCATTGCTGGGTAGCTGTGCTGTAATAGCTTGCTTACCATATATTTAGTACTCATACCACTCATACCACTCAAAATTACTCAAACAGAGACATAGAAAATACAAATATTATTGGCAGTGTGTACTGTTTAGATGTGCTATGATCAAGCAAGTAAAATTCTCTAATCATGCTAATAGGATTCAATACCTGTTAATCAGACTCAGACCATTCAATGTAAGCCTTTGATTAATGGTCTTAGCATAGTATATTGAATTTATTCAGGGAATCTCCACCAAGCACACCCCAATGTCACCGCAATGCTGAGCGTGAACGGGAGAGAGCATCTGTTAGGACCTGTGTCAGATTTGTGGAAGGATCTGAAGGTAAGGTCTCAGGTGCACGGAAAGGGGTCGTCGTGTAGCGAAATCCTGCAAGGACAAAGAGTAGTGTAACAAAAATATAAAATGTTAGCCTGGGAATGCTTCAGGAGTGTAAGTGCGAGTATAGGCTGAAAGGCTTCAGCAATAAGATGTTGACAACTGGAAATACTTCAGTATGTTGAATAAGTGGACTGGCAAGGCTTCAGTGCTGACAAGAGTAGTGAACCAAAATAAAGACGTAGATTGCAAAATAACCAGGATACAGGACTGGGATGTAAACTACAGGTTTATATACAGTTCTAACTATACTAGATATATAAGGAAAATGACTCATTGTGACTACACAGCAGACATGAGGCAACTCTGCCTGAGAGTAAAAGAATAGAAATGGTAAGTACATGTGGAAAGTAAAGAAAATAAAGGGAAAGTACGGTACAAGAGCTTGGAATTGAGTGTGTATACTTGGGGGTCTCGGATATGATGAGTAAGCTAGTCAGCATATGGTGGATTAGTAAGACGGAACCGGGATTGTAAGTAACCGAGAATTTTTTGGGTACCCCTAAGTGAGCCGGTTCCTAACAGCATCTCGGGTCATGGACAGTCCTGAAATGCGCCGTACACCTCAGAGAAATGAACATGGTCCACCTATTCCATTTAATTTGCAGATGAACCAAAACCCTACTCCTACTCATACAACTCTCCCACAGTCAGATGATCCCTTTCTGACTGTGAACTATAACAACCACCAATATCAGCTAACACAGGGTATTGCTGCTCAACTTGCAGCATTACCTGAATTTCCATCAACTTCACATAGCTGTAGACATAACACAGTATGTATTGTTCTTATTGTCAATCTTAAAATTTAAGTTCTTACTAACATTATACCAGAATGCAATTGCAGGTCCTTCCCATGCACCAGCTGCTGGCTCTTCTCATGTACCAGCTGCTGGGCCAAGACTTCAAGAACAACAAGCTATTCAGGTATTTTAGACTTTAAACTTCTATTGATCTTTATTTATACATGTTATAGGAACAGAACAATTTGTATAGACATTTACCTGAGGCACTGCGTGCACAATATGCTGCTCTGCCACCTCTCCAACCAACTGCTACCAGAGCTGCTAGAGGTGCTAGAGGTGGCAGAAGTGCTCCTGGTCAAGGACCAGAAGTTGTTTTTCCAGCTCCTCATATGCAATTGGCTGCTAATGTTGCTGGCCATACTATGCAAAATAATGAGTTCCCTGAAAATCATCAGCATGAAGATCCTGCTGATAACAATGAGGAGATACAAAATCAACCTCCTAGAAATAATAATGAGATGCAAGATGGAGGTTCTGAGAGCAACAATGATGAGGAGATGCAGAATAGGGATCCTGAGAGTAACAGTGATGAGGAGATGCAGAATAGGGGTCCTGAGAGTAACAGTGATGAGGAGATGCAGAATAGGGGTCCTGAGAGTAACAGTGATGAGGAGATGCAGAATAGGGGTCCTGAGAATAACAGTGATGAAGAGATGCAAAATAGAGGTCCTGAGAATAACAGTGATGAGGAGATACAAAATGGAGGTTCTGAGACTAATGAGCAACCAGAAGCTGGAGATG
>RCHF01004474.1:0-11182 GCA_003987895.1 Neonothopanus nambi | reverse complement strand
TCTGACACAGATACTTATAGCTTTCCGGGTTTAAGTCGTTGGCCAAGACCGCACATCCTTTTTTGGCAGCCGGGAGCGCAAACGGCCCTACACCAGCAAACACGTCGGCAAGAACTTCACCAGGCTGAAGCATCTGCACGATCCGATCGTGTTCTGTATGTAGCCGAGAATTCCAATATACTCGAGAAAAGTCGAAAGTGAAACGACAATCAGACTCGTGCTGCAAACTAACAATCAGCCGCGGGTCTAATGAAGATTCAGAAACATTCGAACATGTTGGACGACAAAGTTCGGTTCTCCTGCAATCACTTCCATATCAAATACTCGGAACTGAGTATCGATATTGTCCAGTTTATTGACAACAGTCTTGATGGTTTTGTTTTTCTGAACGCTTATCAATGTGTGATTGTCTTGAGAATCTTTGAAACTTACATCGAGGAAGAGCTGTCCAATTGCTTGTTTGTAGGGTAGATACTCATCGTTGAGATTCACATGTGCTGTAAACGAGGAGAATAAAGAGTCAGAATTTGAAACGATCTTAAAAACAAAACTTGGTACCAATATGTCCTGTCGCCGCAAATCCAACGGGTGCACCCTCTCGCAGCTCCGGCGGCAATATCGCCTGCAATATCTCGCCTAGCCTGACATTAATAACTCTGGGGCGGGTGGCATGAAGGTGAGGCTATGTAACCTGCTGTCCAGTGATCATAATTCAATATCAAGTTATAATTGACAAAACCATTGCATGTTTGACTGAGTAGGTCCAGCGATTCCGGGGAGAGTTCAGCTGGCTTGCGGTTCGTTCAATGACATACATACTCGCAGAGACAAACACTCTATTCACCTTGATTGGAAACGCCAAGTAAAATAAGTCTGTCGCCGTCGGGGGCGGAAGGATCGCGAACAACAGGTTTCACTTTCGGAAGACCAACCAAAAATCTAGAAAAATCGTGAGTAATTGTGATCAAGTGATGGAAGAGGCGATGACCTTCGAGTGATCTCAGAATGCAGAACTGTTGCTGTCTTGGAAGCAGGGACACGGGCAGCTAAGATAGGTATTGTTTTCTGAAAAGCAGATTTATCTAGAGGATGTAGAGGGCCATGGTATTCTGGAGGAGCGGTATCAAACAGAAATCGTGATGGTGTATCTGAAGACATATTTGAGAGAATCCGGCGGATGGTGGATCGAAGTCGTCCAAGCATGAGCCAATCAAAAAATTCCTGACATTTTATCACCAATGTATTGCATAAGCCATACCCACGAAGCACGTGGAGAGGACCCCCTGGCACCCCTTACCTCAGTATCTTACATAATTATATAAAGTCGCAGTCGATGACAATAAGTTGCCAACACTAGTGACTCATGCAGTCGCAACACTTCAGTCGATGCTAATAATTGTCGCTCTTACTTTACTCCTCCATGTATGATGTCTGGACCCAGACCATTACCTTCGAGAGATGTCTTACGACACATCGTGGATGTGCATTGCCATCCGACCGATTCATCACCAATTTCCCCAGAATCCATGCAGGAACTCCCCATAACCATTTGTGCAATGAGCTCAAGAAATTCTGATCAGTCTCTCGTCAGCGATCTGGCATCCTCTTACCCAGGAAAAGTCATACCTTGTTTCGGTTAGCGAGCTATATCTCGTTATCGCTGCCCTCTGGCTTATTCTGCATACTCAGGATATCACCCATGGTTCTCGCACCTTATATCGGTCAAGCCTGGTATCCGGAAGGAGGAGCATTTTAAGAGCCTGCTCAAGGCATCCAATCCTGAAGACGATGAGACGTTGAACACTTTTATTTCAAACCTACCAGAACCGATATTTCTTGGCAATATACTCGCCGAAGTCCGGCGGAATCTGGAAGCTTTTCCACATGCGATGCTCGGTGAGGTTGGCTTGGATAGGTCTTTTCGTGTACCTATCGACTACTCAGCATTTCCCCGCGTTTTGACGCCCTTCACCGTTCCAATTGAGCACCAACTCGCGATTTTACAACCTCAACTTGATCTTGCCGTAGAACTAGGTCGCAATGTCAGTTTGCACAGTGTAAAAGCACACCAAGCTACTATGGAGCTTTTGGCCAATCTTCAGCGTAAGCATGGGGATCGGTGGAACCGCGTAAGCCTGGACATGCACAGTTGCGGATTCAGTCCGCAGATGTGGAGTGATATCCAGGTTACCTATATTTCTTTTCTCCCAAACTTTGATTGCTCATAGTCGCTCAGAAAAAATACCAGAACGTCTATCTCTCACTTTCAACAGTCATAAATGGTCGTTCGCCCAATCACTTATCTCTGATCAAAGTTTGCGATCCTGACCGACTGTTGGTGGAGTCCGACTTCAACAATGTAGAAATGTGTGCGGAAAGGACTTGGGACATGGTCCTGACAGTCGCTGAAATCAAGGGTTGGAAGGTGGAGAACGAGTGGACAGAAGAAAAGGACATGTCTGACATGTCTGACTGGGGAGTTGTCCGGCGACTTCAAGAAAATTGGCAGAGATTTCAGGCAGGTCAGCACAAGAATCCTGCCAGGGGAAAAGGACGCAAGAAGCTAAAACAAATAGAATGGAACAGCAGCGACTCTGAAGACGAAGATCTGTAGTCACGGTACTAGTATATGAAATCACCCTCTTTCGCATGCTACTTGAGAGTATAAGACGCTTTTCGAGCAGGGCAAAGAAAAAAAAATCATGAATATGTCCAAAATATGTCCGCTAACATAGGGTATATACTATAGCCTGGATTACATAGGTTTTAAAGTCAATCGTAGCCCTTTGCTGGCCCTACCAGACATAAGATAGAATGAGGATTATACAGATTCCGATGACAACACCAAGAATAATCGAGTCGCGTCTTCGCCTTGATTTAATCATGGAAACCAGATTGTTAATCCCCGGCATAGTGTCTAGGTACAAAGGGTGAGCTCGAAATGTTGGCAAAGAAAATACCTGGTGTCGCCGCACTTACTCAATACACCAGACATACGGGTATTGATCCCGGACAAATAAGTGCGCTGTCTAGAGAATTCTGCACGCGTTTCGTAGGCTTGCCTAGAAACGTATAAAACATGAAACCTATGTGAATTTAATATCATATAGCACCACATACGCAAGTATATCATCCGTCATTCGATGTGAACTGTCAATTCTTCCCCTTTCTGCTAGCAGTGAATCGGCGGCTGACGATTTGTATGCACTGCACATGATAAAGAAGCTTCAGAATGACAGATTACTGTATAAACAATCGTTGCATACTCGATGTCGTTCCTTACACCGCTCAAGAGATTCGCTTGATCCAGCGCGTTTTGGACACTAGCCTAGTGGAGCGGTTTGAGGAAAGAGCAAGCAGATAGGCACACAGTCTGCACATACCTTCGTCCTCTTCAGTTCTCGTGTGCTATCTTGTAGCACCTCTCGGTGTCTCTGTATCGCACGTAGCATGGAAGGAGACAATGTTTCGGAGTCCAGGGCAGACAGCTGCTCGTTCGTTTCTTCTAGCTGAACAGCTGGGTAAGGGTAAATGCTGAGGCCTTTTTAGTAGAGCGCACGCGCACCTTCTCGAGCAATTCCTCCGCTTCCAGTTCAAGGTCTTTCCATCGCTCCCTCGAACCTGAGGCCTCCACGTCTTCGGTTGGTCGTGTTATGGTAGAAACGAGTTGAGAGTAAGAAGTCAATTTGGTATCGAATAAGTTTTCCAATGTCCTGCATTGACGATGAAGTTGCTCGTAATTGGACATGATGTAGGTTCAAGCTTGGAGTTGCACAATGAGAATGAGGCGGCTGAATGAGAGCGGCGACGGCAATGACATGCCGAGACTGGGGAATTTCCTTTTCTGGATTGACCGCCCCTGATTGATCGCTCCCTCCTGGCTTCCTCAATGACGCCGGAAACAACGACATACTTCAGTATAATGTCTTATAAGCAAGCCATTTCTTGTTGGATCCAATGCTTTCTCTTCACCTCAGACCTCTGACCCGGTCCTTCTCACTGACGAGCATAAACATGTCTTCAAATTTGAACGCGGCAGGCCTTCAACCTGCCCAGTCCAAGGAATTAGAAGAGCGCAGTGTCCAACCCCACGAGACAGAAGTCATTCAAGCGATAAGAGAGGTTTGGTCGCTTTCTATCCTTACGAACAAATTGAATGGCTCATTCAGCCTCTCCTGTTCTTTACAAGATGTACACATGTGCCCCTAAAGAAGCGAGTACTAATCCTGTGTTCCATCTCGTCTGATATTCTGACTGCGTTGCTGTAGAGCACTTTTTCTATCTACACTTCCGATGCTGTCTTTCAAGATCCCATTGGCATCGCCAAAGGTCCAGGATCTATCAAAGCCCAATTCGTCGGATTGACAAAGGTTGTCTGGATTACCTGTGTCCTCTCGCACTATTGACAGTCTTCTCCAGCTCTTCCCTCGCGCGGACATCACAAAATTCCGCGTACTCACCAACCCTCTGACGCTTGCACCAAATACCCTCTTGATTGACCAAGATGTGGCGTACTTCCGATCGAGTGACTCGTCAGCTAAGCCCACCAAGGTAACAGAAAATCTTGTCGGAGCAGATCAGACACTGATATTCCTAAAAGGTCGTCAATTCTCTCTTGACACTGGAAATGAATGACCTGTACAAGGTCAAGCATCACACAGAAGAATGGAATCACTTCAAGTCCAGTACAAGTGACGATGGCTTCCTAGGTATGTTGAATGAACAGCGGAAGAAGATCACTGCCGGGTTGACCGACATGTTGGTTGGCAAAGACATGAAGAGTTAGATATGAGATTGTTTCGCACTTTAGGCTTACATGTATAACGTGTACAATTTTACTAGCTGTATTCATAGTATTAGTCGTTAGCGGGAACGTAAATCATCAAGCGAGTGGGATCACGCTGCGGACAATATGTGAGAGCGCGATCTCAGTTTGATCGAGTGAAGCAGTCACTTACACCGCGACTTTCAAAATCAGCTGAAGTTGAACCATCGTTTCGTTGACTGTTCAGTTGCTAACCGTTTTGCCTGTCATCAGCGCCCGTAATCAGTGAGTTTGATGACAATGCAGAGAACAAGGCCATATACCTGGTCAACCATGCTTCGACTTCCCGTCTCGAGCGCATTAAATCGGTCTTCCAAATCTCCTAGCATTTGTCTAAACAACAATCAGCTACTCCTTCGAAACGGTGAAAATGGAGATATCGAACCCTCGCTCTTGCAAGGCTGAAGTTAGCCGATCATACAAGTTACTTTGGGTAGCAGCTGCTTGTCCAGCCACTTGTGAGGACGAGCCTTCACTCGATTCGTTGACTGGTTGTGCAGGCGGTGCATTTGACGGCTGCACAATTGGTACGGGTCTATCGGGTCCTCCAACTGAACAAGAGATAGCACATCAAAGATCAATCAAGACTGTGGCAAAATGTGCGCACGTAATGAATCTACTTGTGTACCGGTTATTGACTGTCCAAAGCGAAACCACGACCCCAGAATTGAAGTGGGGCCGACGGAGACGGGTTGAGGCTGCGCAGGTACCACTGGCTTGGTACTTGAAAAGTCAAAGGCCGGTAGCGTATCCAGGCGGCGAAAGTTGAACAGAGTACCGTAGGTTGCTCGTTGAATTACCCCAGATCCAGCATGCGTCGTCCAAGCAAAGAAATCCCCGGCTTCGTCGGCAGCAATAGGCCTGTTAGGAAGGTCAGAATTAACGATGTAGGAATCGAATTGGTAATGCGAAAGACATACAAATTGGAAACTGGTGGCAGCGCCAAGTTGTATAAAAATTCAAGATTTGGAAGGGAATAAGCACAGGCCTCATGTCTATCGGTAAAAGCCACCAAAGCATGAGAGCCTGGAAAGCGTCAGCCTTGAACCAATGTCTGAAAATGTAGAAGGGTGGCCATACCTAGTTTTTCAACTATTTGGACATTCAACACGTTCCCCATCTTGCTGCTCCACTCAAGCTTTCCGACACGTTCACCAGTTATGTCCACATTACACCTTGCACCCTTAGCACCGGCGGCAACGAGCAAGACATGACTACTCGAAGGTGTATGCTCTAAAGACACCGCGAATCTTTTTCTGTTCGCACCATAGCGCACTCCAGATTTGCCATCGACGACAAACATTCCTCGGGAAAAGGTTTGAGCGGGCGTTTCGAATTTTACTGCGTCTCCTATGGGTGCCCATGATGAATCTGAAGTGCGGGCAAAAGTCAGCACCTGAGATGACCCTGATTCACGAGCTGCTACAAGTCGAACAGCGAGTTGATTATCTAGGCAAGATATGTCAAATGAAGACGCAAAATTGGGCCAAGTCAATATCACATTACCTGTAGAGATGGGACTAATGGTCCACAGTAGAGAGGTAAATGGGTCTTTTTCCGAATAGCCCAGATGTAGCGCAAAAGAATGCCGATTTTTGGCTCTAGAGTCAGTGCGTAATATAATCTTGGGACCTCTCATGTCTATTACAAATAAGGAACCATCCTGATACGCTACGGCGAGAAAGCCTGGTCCCAGAGACATTATAAGCCTATCATGATTCGGCCATATTTTAAAGATGCACCCACCAACATCAGCCAAAGCATAGGCAGATACAGTTCCTTTGCCTGGCGACAGTAACATAAAAGGGGAATACCGAGAACCAGGAAGGGTTGGAATATGTTCCAAGGATAACAATTCTGAGTCCGGAAGCTCCTTAAGCACAGGAAGAACATCTGGTGATGGTGCCAGACGGTATACTGCCACATCGCCTGTCGAAAAGACTATTGCACATTCCAAAGATTCCGTCGCCATTTCCATCGAATGAATGGCCAGATGCTCGCCTGACATTCGACGCAAGACAGCAGCATCGGTCAACAATTCGTTTGCATCGATCGTGAGGCTTGGAAGAGAATTAGGGAACTCGTATTGTACTGGCTTTGGTCGAAAGTCTAGAAGCAATTGGGCGCTTACATCCCACATTTGCACAGACAAGTCAGCATGAGTAGTTATTAAAATTCGTGGGGGTTGATACTAAACTCATGTTAGTATTGAGTGAAGTATGCAAAATCGGAATTAGCTTACTTTTGAAAGGTTTTCTTTGCCATCCATCCACGCATACCCAGCGTTTAATGGAAGACTTTGATCATTCGCTATGTGATCTTGCACAAGGGATTGGTAAGAATCTTTCTCGATTCTTTTCAGCTGGCCATCTCGCAAACCCCTGCAACCATTTGATAAGTAAGCTGGGAGCCGTAAACGACGAGGCTCGTCACTCGTTTGCAACGACCGCAAAGTCGAAGCCATCTCTGCTAGAGTATCCTGTACTGTCTCTTCAACTTTGTCATTTTTCGAGTCTTCAATATTCGCTTGAAGAAGTGCGGGAGGAGGAAATTGATACCCTTCAACAACCCGTGTATGACCTGCCGATTCGCGAGTAATCAAAATCGCAATGGGATCGAAAGCTCCAGAAAAATGAGGAGTATTTCGTGGAACAAGAAGAAAGTCTTGTACTGTGCCACTCGTATAGTAGAAGTAGGATTTTGAGGCTTCGACGGATTGACGCATGCGTGATCGGATGAATGGATGGAGCGTGTTTGGAAGACTCGGGGTAGGAGGTTCGGGGGGATTGAATGCAGGAAGCCAATGGACATTTATTCCTGGTGGATCTTGTGCGCTAAGCCCACCAAGAATCACTAAGGCAGTCTCCCCTCCTCGGGCATCTGATGAATTCGGGAAAGAGCCCCAAGAGAGCTTGAAAATAGGCTCTCTGTCGGACTGTTCCGACGAGGCTACTCCTGATGATAAGTGTGCTTCGAGTTGTGTTGCATCGACTACATTGACATCCATACTGTCTAGTGTTCGTACAAGAAGTGGTTGATCCTCATCTTCGACAGCCCAAAATGCAATTGAACCGTCTGTGTAACCCGCTGCAAAGAAATGGCCTGCTGGATGTACAGCCATACATGTTACTTCAGGCCGTCGGTGGGTGAGAATATCCTTTGAAATGGCCGTTAGAGTAAGAAGAAAGATATAATAGAGTGAGTTACAGGCTTCCCAAGCCCTCCTCCACCTGGGGCACCTGGAGGAAGGACAAGTTCATAGACGCGAAGGGTATTTCGCGCGGTCTGGACATATACAGCTTCAACTCAGCAACACCGAACTCGCGGGTGAACTCACGAGATCCGACAGAATAATACCTCCTGTCAGAGAAGCGATGAACAAAGATGAGAGGGTACCAAAGAAACTTCAACTCACCTCCATAAACTACGAAGAGGAGATTCAGATCTCGTGGATGTACCACTGTATCAATAGCAACCCCACTAGAATTCGCAGAGGAAATTAGTTCATGTCCCGAGCATAGAATATTGAGTGAAATACGAGATAGGCGTGGCCACTTCAGGCATTCCACTGGCAGCCATCTTGTTTTCATACAAAGACCACATGTTGGGCATTGTATACGGCGACTTTCGAAGGCACGCCAGGTCGAAGGTTCGGACCTCCCCTGTTTCGAGAGCAATAAAAGCCTATTGCAGTTTTCAGTTCCCTCTCAAAACAACGAATACCTAGAGCACAGACATGGGAGTGAGAGGGTGATAYGGTAATAGAGCTGGCATATGCATRTTGATATGAGAAGTCAAGGAAGCAATTCGAGGCTAGGTGATCTTCTCACTCACTTTACTCGGTCAAATCTGGTTGAGGTTAAAAGTTTTGGGCATCCATAGTTTGCAAGATCCCAAACGTGAAATTGATTATGATCATCTTTGGAAGGTGGATGGTGAATTCAGTCCGGCAAGAACAGCATTCTAGCCTACCAAGGCATACAAGTTTAAAGGCAGATGCTGAAATATGAAGTACTTTGACTGGGTAAGGATCTGGCAATGTCACTTTACAGTCCACGCCTGGACGTCCTATTAGCTCGATGACGCCCTCAGAAGTGCCTTACCGGGAAGGATTCAGTACAAGTGCAAGCGGAGATTGGTCAAAAGCGCACCAATCGCCAGAAGACCTGAGATCGGCTCGTATGCCAGGGCCGTGACATCCAAGACGTATTCAAAAGTCCTCAATGTTCCTACTTTCCAGTCCTGCTGCTCACGTAGGTCGGTAGAGAAGTCAAGAAAGGTATCAGCGCCGTGTTGTTTAAGAAACATCGTGATAATTGTCTTCGACAATGCAGATGTTCGAACTTCAGGATTACTCGTTTCGGCAACGGCAATTTTAGCACAGTAAAGAAGACTGGAATTGATACTGTATAGCTGATGCATAAACATACAGACATGTGCATACGATAATTAAAGATTGATAAGAAAATTCATACAACTAAGAATGCGATGTAAATGGGAAATTTGAAAATGCTAGCAATACAAGCAGTGAACGTTTGAAACCCTAGAATTACAAATGTCAAACTCGTCAAGGTATATCACCAGTCCTGTAAGCATTCGTCGATGCACCCCGAATCTTGCCTAGCCAGCTGCGTTTGGAAGCTTTTCCATCGCCAGTTACTAAGGTTGACGCTTCCTGACGAAGCGCAACGCCACTGTCGGGAATACTTGAGGATGGTCTGGCGAAGGCAGGATTTGAACGCCTGGGCGAAGGCAGAGCAACAGTAGGGCGAGGGTTTTGATGCCGCACTGGCGTGAAGCCAGACTGAATACTGCTAAGGACCCTACGGACCTTAGGCGTCGTACTTTCTGCGGCATTTTCTCTGTCGCCGGGAAGACTCTCGGCAGTGAATGCTTGCGGAGGCATATCGTAGCTTTCAAAGTCATCGGGTGCACGCCGTTTCTTACCGGAGGTCACGCTTGTCGGAGGTTCTGAGTTCTGGTTCTGCTTTTTGGGCGATATGGCCTTTAGAACTGGTGCAAGCACATTTCGTCGTTCGGGAGTCTTAGGTCTTGGCAGAGATGAAGGGGTTGAGACTACGCGGCTTAGGCGTTCGGAAGGAATGGGAGGTGTTGAAATACTAGCTGCTGGAAGCGGAGCTGTCGCTGGCGTGGACATAGTGGTTGCTCGAGGCCGGGATACTGGCACAGGAGCATCCGACGGGGATGTGGACGATGCTCTGGATGAAGATGCTATAATTTTGCCGTTTGGAGTTGCGGTCGGCAGTGAGGCCTTCGCCGCTGCTAGCTTGGTTTGAAGATTCTGTGTTTTGCGAGTCAAAGATTCGACCTTAGTACGCAGGGACTTATTTTCCTTCAGCAACCTGTCAAATTAGACGTTAACTTTSTGCCCATGAAATCAAARTRTGTTGCTTACTCTARTTTACGATCATCGTTCTCCTCGATCTCGTCACACTTGCGTCGAAGCAACTCCTCCATTTCGTTGTTACGCTCCTCCAATTCAGCAACTGCCGCCTCGAGATTGGGGCGCGACTTCAAAGACTCCAACTCTCGATGAAGTTGAGACACTTCACGCTTATGTTGAGCACTCTGCAAATTGAGATTGACTTCCGCAACATTGCAAGCCTTCTCAACTCGAGCCAAGTTGTCGTTCACCTGCTCCAGCTCAGCACGCAAGTCGGCAATTATGCGATCGCTAAAACATAATGAGCAGGAAACAAATGTCAAAGGATAGCAAGAACTTACCCCTCTCGAATCTGACTCTCCAAATGCCGGTTCATGGAAATAGAACGTTGAATGTTCGCCTCAAGGGCAGTCATATCCCCCTGTATCATGTTCTTTTCCTCCTGCAGAGTTTGCACCTCATTGTCTGCATCCTGCAATTGAGCTTCGAGGGCAGCGACCTGGTGAGAGAGTTCAGCGGCTCGCTTCTCTCCCGCTTGATGTTGGTCGGTGAGAGCGAGCAGCTCTTTCTCGTGTTCAGAACGTTCCTGTTCCCGACCTTGAGCCTCTTCCTGGAGTTTGCTTTCCAAAGCCGAGGCTTGTTCGCGTGCTTGAATTAAGTTCTGGCGCTCTTCGTCCAGTGTGCGGTGAGCCTCAGCGAGTGAGTTCTTCATTTCAGCAACAAGTACATCGTGCTCCTTGCGGACCTGCTCGAGGTCGTCAACAGCGCGTCGGTGCGAAACTTCTAGTTCGTCCTTCAACTGACGAGAGGCCTTCAAAGCATCCTCAGAGGTTGAGATACGCTCCTGCAGTTGGTGGATTTCCTGGGAATGACATTGTTCGGCTTCCGTGAAGTCTTTCTGGGACTCCCTTAACCGCTCCAGCTCTCCTGACAAGTCCTTGACCTGCTTCTCG
>RCHF01004471.1:0-43052 GCA_003987895.1 Neonothopanus nambi | reverse complement strand
TTGAAGGGGAACAAGGAGGTGGTAGCACCAATCTCGGCACCCATGTTGCAAATCGTAGCCATACCAGTGCAAGAAAGAGACTCGACACCAGGTCCCATATATTCAACAATAGCACCAGTTCCTCCCTTGACAGTCAAGATACCAGCGACCTTAAGGATGACATCTAATGGAAGGGACATGTGGACATGGATGGGAAATAGAACGGGATATGCTTACCCTTAGGAGTAGTCCAACCACCAATTTTACCAGTCAAGTTGACACCGATGACCTTGGGGCACTTCAGTTCCCAAGGGATACCAGCCATAACATCCACTGCATCAGCACCACCAACACCGCAAGCAATCATACCAAGACCACCGGCGTTGGGAGTATGCGAGTCAGTACCAATCATAAGACCTCCGGGGAATGCGTAGTTTTCAAGGATGATCTGGTGAATGATACCAGAACCAGGCTTCCAGAAACCAAGACCGTACTATCCGGGAGAACTCGGGTCAAACTGCAGCCTCCAGGTAGCACTAGAGGATGTCATACCTTTGCAGTAGCAGTAGCCAGGAAGTTGTAAACCTCCTTGTTAATATCAATAGCACGAGCCAAATCTTTAACACCTCCTATCTGAGCCTCAATAAGATGGTCACAGTGCACGGTAGTTGGAACCGCAGCAGTGTCCATCCCAGCAGACATGAACTGGAGAAGGGCCATCTAAAAAGCATATCAGAAATTGTTGCCGGTAAGGGGCGCGGCGCATCAAATTACCTGTGCTGTAGCGTCCTGGCATGCGACACGCTGGAATAGAGAAAAAAGAGTGAACAAAGGACATAAAAACGATGAAAAAGTGCATACATCAGGTCTGAGTTTAAGATAACTCGTTCCACGCTCGATGTCCTGACCATGGGGGTCATCAAGGTGACCGTAAAGAATCTTCTCTGACAAAGTCAGAGGACGTTGAAGACTTTATACGAGTTGTCAGTAAGCTACTTCTAATCTTTTAAAGTGAAAATAGTTGAAAAACTCACCGCTCGCGGACAATAGCGAGGTTATCCTCAATCCTCTGATAATTGATGAATGCGCCCTTTTCAAGCAGCGACATAGGGACCTTAGTGTCCCCTATTCTGGGTGCAACGGTGGCCATTCCAGCGGCCAACCGCCGCACAACATTTGCGGCACGATTGGAAAGGTTGAACATCGTCGAGGACGACGAGGAGAGAGGAAAAAATGGAGATGGAGGATGTCAACGTCAGAGATGTCGTTGTTCCGGTATTTGCCATAATCTATTTATCCAGCCAATCCACGTGAATTCTTTAGAGGTCACGCCGCTTGCTGTGTTCAGGCGACCAATTAGCAAACGAGTTTTACATGCCGTCGGGTTCCCTCTCGCCGCTCCCTCTCCAAAGATGAACCACTTCTCCGCTCAACAGCCGATAGTATACAGAGATTCAACTGAAATACTTCGCTTCAATTACAACATTTCGTTCAATGAAGAACTCACCGTAGACTCATCGGCCGATTTCTTCGTACTCGTAATAGGATATGACTTCACCGTTGAAGTAACTCGTTCTTTTCTTATCACCCCACTGCCGTGTGTGGGGTCTTTCGTCAAAGCTGATTTCAACGATTCTTAAGAATTAATTGTCGATCAGGGACTCTCTTACCCTGTTCTTCTATACCCTGGTTTACCCGATGGCGGTAACAGCGCTGAAAACACGATTCAATGCAATGCGAATGGTATCCCATAAATACAACAACAGTGTCTACAAAAGTCTATGAAAATGTGCAATGAGTTCCCGGTCTAATACAAAATCTAGTCTCTAAATACGAACGAGATCTAAAAGAAAACAAAATAAAGCAGCAGAGTCGTTTTACTTGGGCAAAACGGGCCCAGAGATGGTGGAAGTGGCCGACCAGGATGGAGGGGCAGCCTTCTCACCAAGTCTAGATTTAAATGTAAAATCTCGAATGATGTCTTCACCTGAGGAGCTGAAGATGAGGCCCTTCCAGAAAGCAGTGAAGGTAAGGACAAAAAGGACAGCCCAGGTTATACACACTAGGATAGTCATAATCAGGTGAAGGATATTGAAGCCCGGGATGTTGAGGGTCTCAGCAAGAACGCGTGTCGTGGAGATCCAGCCAACTGTCATAATATGTTTTGTCAGAGATTGAAGGGAGGCTAAGCTTGACGACGTCAAATATTTCTCACCGTTCGGAAAAGTCAGTGCCCAACCTAGAAAGAAAGCAAAGTAGAACATAAGTCGGGAAATCGCAGGTTTTCGCCACCCTGGAAACACTCACATCCTAAGACGTCCTTGAGATGTACCAGGATGTGGATCTTGAACCAATACGGAAGGATGCCAAAGAGGAACAAGAATACGACTAGTCCGTATAGCAAGAGGCCTGCCATAACGCTTGCCGCGTACCAGATCTCGCCAGCATTTGCATTGAGAAGGTTATGGGCGTTCAAACTATGCGACCGGACCAATCAGCACCCGAGGATTTCAACTCGACGCAGAAAGTCCGCTTACACGTCCTCCGCATGTTTCCCGAGATTGATGAGTGCAAGTGCAGTGGACCCGGGTGGACCGCATACAATGAAGGCTCCGTTTGCTTCGTTACCTTGAGGGAAACCGGTCTAAAGGCATTCGTGTGAGGAAATGAGATGAACCCGAGAGAGTATGGGTTCTTACCATCGTAATACGTATGATGTATATACATATGTAGAAGAAGGTCATGAAGAACCCCAGGCCTACAAAGTGCATTGGAGATGCATGTATGGTTCTGCACGAAACGGAACACACCTTGGAAGAAGTACCCGATGAACAGGATTCCCACCGCACGGTCTTCTTCTGCAGGAATTACATTCAGTGTACTGAATGCTATCACTCCAACCAGCATCTAGAAGGTGAACCGCAGGTGATTCAGAGCACGCCTTCGAGGATGAAACGACGAACCATCGGAAAGATCTATCCAAAACTTTGTATCAGCTACAGCACGCGGGGAAACCAAAAGAATCTCGGGCATACCAAAAACGCATATAACGGCGTAAAATGATCCAGACTATGAGGCTTGTTAAACCATATCATCAGCATTGGCATGCAGACGATAACCGCAAAGCCAACATAAATCCTAAAGTAAGCGGCTTAAATGGCGTTTCAAGGGCACTGTACAGGGTGATTTCATACCAGAAAAGAACATAGATGAACCCAGGACCGACGTGGCCTGCTGGAACGGCGTAATTGATGGTTCCAATGACGATTGTAGCGAAAGACAAGGACTTGCATCGTCGACGTCAATATCAGTGGAAATTCTTACTTAGAGCAATAATTTCATGGCTTACAGCTAAAGGAACGAAAGCGCCATTGACGGGATCTTGGATTAGCCGCCATGCCCTCCTGGGGAACACTTTATCACAACGCAATCAGCGTGTTTCAACCCCGTACACATATTATCGAGTCAGCCTCACTTATGGCTTGTAGGCTCAGCATCGTGAGGTTTAAAAGAAAGAGAGCGATGTTTAGGAAGTAGATGACTTTTTCGACGGTTGTTAAAGCCGAAGGGTGCCATTTGATGTCAGAAAGAGTCACGTATACCGCGCCTGTACCCATATCGATCGAGAACTATATACAATGAAATTCTCGTTAAGAAGTACGCATCGAAATAAAACAAATTAGTACTCACCGCTTGCCAAGTCCAACCGTGAATCCGACGAGCGAGAGCGCTAACCCTGGATTTAGCTCTCAAGCTCGCTGAATCATTTCGATTCATGATGAAGATCGCCAGGAAAATTTGAAGTTCTTTTCGTTGATGTTTGCCTGTTGGAAGGCTTATAACGGGGACGGAACCCAGACTCAGAGTCTAGACCCCCGGACCGAGACGAATCTTCAGAGCCGGGCTTGTGCGCGATGGTGGCTGGCCTACTCTGCTGCATGCAGGCAGCGATGAAACGAGGTTTCAAAACACGAGAGGCTCGGAGGAGGCAATGTGCCCTCGACTACATAGCACTCAAGCCTGGGCTTTTCGGGGTTGTGCAATATCATGTTTGAAGGAGTTGGACCAGGGGATTGTGGTCTATGTGCAATTTGACACGTCTTCATTGTGGCTAGCAATTCTTCGTCTCGAAGCTCGTGTTATCTGCAGCTTCAAACACTCGCTCTATAGCATGTTAGAGTCGTCGTCGTCGTTGCGGCCGTTGTTGCACTGTGCAGGCCTCCTAATAGTATGTGTTATCAGTTATTTGTTCTAGCAGGATCTGCAAAATAAACAAAAACTCTAATACATACACCCCGACGCGACTCTAAACGAATTACGAACCAGCATCAACGGCAACCTACTCCCCCAAATGTTTTCTGTCTTCGCAGCTCGCCTGGCCTCCAGGTCAGTGCCGCGATTCTCCACCATGACCAGCGCCCTTCTACGCCCCAGCGTCGCCTTGAGCTTGTCCCGTGCCAGCTTATCTCAGGCTTCGCGTGTGCGTACTTTCTTGACGACCGCACACCTCGAATCCCCTGTTGCGAAGAAAACTACCAGCACTAAACCCAAAGCGAAATCTGCAAGTAAAACTCAGAAACGCGCGAAGACCGTCAAGAAGGCCGCCAAGAAGGTTGTGAAGAAGAAGAAAGTTGTGAAGAAGAAACCCGCGCCTAGGCGCGCGCGGGTCGTCAAAGCCAGGCGTACCTGTGCGTTCTCTGCTTTCTTTTTATGCCGTATAAACTACTTTGGACTGACGATGACTTATTGCTGTCTTTTTTTGATTTTTATCAATAGTTGACCGTGAGTTGATGAAACCTCCCAAGCGTCCGGCGACGGGCTACTTCACGTTTGCCATCGAGAAAAGTCAGGGGAAACAGTTTACCGATCTCAATAGCGCGCGGGCCGCGGCTCAAGAGTCGGGGGCTTTGTGGAAACAACTTTCTGACAGCGAGAAAGAGGTCTGTTGCCTTCTTCCACCACAGCCAGAATCCCACTCTAACTTCGTTTTCTCTCTCCTCCTTTTTGTCGTAATCCATTCGTTAGGTTTATCACAAAAGATATGCCGATGAACTAGTGAAATGGCACGAAGAGTATGCAGATTGGTTTAACAAACTCCCGCCTGGCTACTTCAGAGAGATCAACAAGAGGAGGAAGGCAAAGGGCAAGAAGAAGCTTGCCATACCCAAGTTAATTCCTAAGGCGCCGCCGTCTGCTTGGATCCGGTAAGTTTCCCTGTCTCCTAATTTTGTTGTATCCGTGTATCTGCATGTTTACATTTTAACACCATGCATGTGTGTGGACATGGCTGTTTGCTGATTTTTTTCTGTACTCTTTACCTCTTCAGCTTCGTAAAAGAGTACCGTCAGGAAACACAAGGCGGTCAGTTCACAGAGGTTTCCAAAGCTGCCTCAAGTGTATGGAAGACTATGTCGGCAGAGCAGAAGGAGGTTTGTTTTTTTTTAATCTCGTCAATTTATTAATTTACATCTCAACCTTGCATTAGAAATACAACAAGATGGCTCGTGAAGATCGAGAGGAGTACTTGAAGGCCAAGACGCACCAACAGTAATGGATGTTTTATGCCTTGATATATCGAAGCGAGTAGGGGAGTGAGAGGTTATGCGTCAAAATGGCGTGTGTGTGTGTGTGTGTGTGATGTGGAGGGGATACCTGTGTCTTCGTCTTCGTTCCTTTCTACATTATTCCAAAACTCCACCTGGTTATTTCAAATATACTTATGGTCACGACTTCGAATACGCCTTAGCACATTCTTAGCCTTCATTCTTTTGCGAGGCAAGCATCTTTGAATCGATTTTCTTTATCCTCCTTTCCTTGCATAATGCCTAGTCTAGAAGTAATGGTCCTATTGTTATTGGGATTCTACTATTTCATGACCTTATATCCGTTCAAGTACTTATAAGTTACTGTGTCACTTACACTGAATATTATTTTGTGTGTACATATACTGCCATTCAATAAATCCCCATCTCTCGAGACACCTTGCCTGAAATGAAGTACATCGGGTCTCTTCGTTTAATAAATATCAATAACATGGGGCATCCTTTAGAGCCTCCGAACACCGTTTAAGTGTCTCTATAGCCCAGGTCTTCTTATCCTCCCCAGTACCGCCCGTGCTGTTCTCTCCCCCATTCCCATCACGCTCAAGCAGCACGACAAGCGCCAAAAACACACTATACCATAATCTCTTCGTCCTCTGTCTCGGGAACAAGAGCAGAGGCTCACCTCCGGTTGCCTCGTAAGCCTCCCGCATCGCATCGCTAGGCTTACAGCTCCCGGTTTTCCAAGGCGGCGAGGGGAGAAAGAATGTTTCGAGGAGAGGGTCTCCCCAGAGAGCGTGGGTGAGGTTAGGGAGGATAGCGGCGATGCGGGGTAAGTCCGAGGTGGTGGAGGTGGGGGTAGTGATGTAGATGTCGTGAGGGGACCCAGTAAACCATATTAGAGAGGGCACTTGGACGTCGTCAAAGAGAAAAAAGGCGATGGCACGTGAGAGATACCGTCGGAGGTCTTCGTAGGGGAGGTTGATGGCTCGGAATAGCGAAGAGGTCGAGGAAGATTCGGGTGAGGACTCGGTCGAGGATGAGGATAAGAGTTCGGCGCGAGAGAGGAGTGGTTCGAGGAGAGACGTGAAAGTTTCTTGCCAACTATACGATGGATCCGCTGGTGTGGATGTAGAAGGCTGGCCGTACCATTCATTCAACACGCCAGAGTGGAGCTGGCCGAGCAACTGGCCAAGTTGGAGATCGACGTACGCGTTTTGTCGTTCGTTTAGCATACGCTCCGAGCGCGCGCGAGCTAAGGAGATTATTTCTGCCGACTTTACTGGCTGAGGTGGAGTGAGCAGGTAGGGGTAAGCTACGACTGAGAGCGACGTGTCTAGAATCGGTGCTGCGATTGGAATTGATGTTTGTGAGTGGATGAGCTTGATTAAGTGGGCGAATACTTCCAGGGTGTTGGGCGGGTACGGCGCTTCAGATCCATTAGAGTCTCCTGCACTATTTCCACTTGTATTAGTCAGTGTTATGAAGGACGTGTGTGTTGCTGGAGATGATGATGACGACGATAGGTCTATAATATACGTCCTGTTCTTGCGGGTATAGCTTCAAGCATAGAAACTTTCAGCTACATCATACCTGGAAACGAACATTGTCTTACCTGAAAGAGTCGTGCTGCTCAATCTCTGAAATGCTCACAACATGCGAATACGATGCATCCGAGAACGCTTGCGACACGACTTTCTGGGCTTCCGCGAGAGATAGCGACATTAAGTATTGTTATGGTCGACCGCTAGTAGTTCCGTAAAGATTAAAATCTTTTATTCAACGTCAGCATTCGTGTCACATACGTATACCGTATCACTGTTTGCAGAGGGAAGAAGAGAAAGATGGAGATTGGTCGAGATCACGCGGAACAAACGGAAGTAACAAGAAATCTTATCTTATCTTATCACACAGCGGAACGTTGCGTTGCCTGAGCCAGACACCTCCTACTCTCAACTGAGTAGCCTTATTGAAACAAGTTCGTGCATCTTGAAAAGTACAACAAACAGCAGGATTTTATGTAGCTATCCAAAGAAGAACCTACAATCATACCCTAATCGAAAATAAGCATCATAACAATAAAGAAAAATTCCAGCACTATCTACTCTGTAGCGAACTTGAACATAGAAAGAGCAGTCATCAGCCTCCAATGTAACTCTTGCCTAGCCAACTACAGGTGAACCAGTCACCGTAAGCTCGCAAGCGCAATAGTCCCCCGCACAGGATAAGGATACATTAGATCTTGCCCCACTGCAAAAACTCGCTATCACGTCCATAATTGACTGCGGGTCCGGCTCGGATACTGGGGGAATAACGCGAGAGGGGCATTTGGAGGATGTGCTTGTTCCCGCGCGCGGTTTGGGTGACGGTATACCGGAGAGTGATGAGGGCCGTTAGGAAGACTGGAGGATTCAATCATCCATGACCCAGTCAGTTACAAAGTTAGATGTTACCGGGGAAAGAAACGCACAGAACAGCCACTCGATCCATACGAATGCTTTCAAGGCCTGAAGATCTTGACACCACGTCTTTACGTCGCTGAAGCCTATGTAAAGCAAAGTCTTTTAGAACAGGTGCATAGTCGTGTATTTGTCAAGAAACACGAACCGGAAGGAATGGAACTGCAAGACATAGGGACATGACTCCAGCGAGAGGTAGAGAACGCGTTGAATCCTAGACATTCGACCGTTAGATTAGAATAGAGATGTGCGACGGGAGGTATAAACTCTGAAATCCTAAACCCACCTAACCAGAAAAGCGCCAGAACGGTGAAAATCCCAATCTCAAACTGAGGCCGGCCGGTGTAGGAGTTGGAAATAGCGAAATCGAGAGTGATCCTATATATCGTTTGTCGTTCGGGTTACATGTCAGTCTTTGTCAGAAATGGTGATACATTCCAAAAGAAGGAAGGGTATGGAAGGAGCAGGAGGACGGAGTGGATACTTGCATGATAGTAAGGATAGCCAGACTGACAATGGATAGTGCGAAGGGGAACATGTCGGCGACGACTGTTGAGAGGGGAAGGATGGGGGAGTTAGCAGGTAGCATTTCTTGTACGAGGAATGACACGCACAGAAGAACTCTTGGAACATGTTTACCCTCGCAGAGAGCGCAAGCACTAGGATGTTAATCACATACAACGCAACTGTTCAAACGTTAATTCTGACTAGGACTTGAGGATGCAGAACGACTGGCGCGTACGATGAGCAGCAACCTTTTTCTTCCCCACTTCAGAGAACCTCGCCATTCTTGTAAGGACTCGCTAGATCAAGCTTTCGAAATCAAGAGGTATTCCACTTTACACAGCGCAGGGGTAAAAGAAAGAGAAAGGGTATCGATATCCAAGTATTGAAGACAAACGAATGTGAATTGGAAGGGAAAGAGAAAGTGCTAGTGAATGGAGAAGGAAAGTTAGATAAAACGGGGCTTGACCGGCGCTGTGTTCACACAGGGTGGCAGGTTGTAGACATCTTTAGACTGTGATGGATGTCAAATGGATGTGGATTGTGGCCTTGACAACAAACGCGACATCATGCTCCTCAAGGTCTCTGTTCCTCGCGCTTGCACACAAGAATGAAAAAGATCTTGATGAAATCAAGAATTGTTACATTGCTATCATAACCTCTTTCAAATGTCTATATAGCCTTCTCATATCATACACCCGCATACTTTACTTCCCCAAATGACTTGAGCATTAGAGCTTAACGCTTAGGCCTTGACCGCCTCCCCGCCCGCAATCCTACCAAACACCACCGCCTCGAGTAACGATGAGCCCCCGAGCCTATTCTTCCCATGTACCCCGCCGATTGCTTCTCCGGCAGCGAACAGTCCGGGTATTGGTGCACCAGATGCGTCGACAACGCGCGCACGGGCATCGACTTGAATGCCACCCATTGTCTGTTGTGGGATGGATAAAGAGAAGGGGTGAGAACTTTATTGTAGAGTGAAAGCTGCGAAGAGAGGGAGAACGTACGTAATGAACTACTGGGGTCATTAATGCAACTAGGAGAGTCTCGTCGGGGTTTATGTCTGCATTGTGGAAGTGATCTATGAAAATGAGTGTAATGAGTGTAAGTTTGTGGTGCGAGTAGAATGGATTCAGAGTTTGACCAACCTTTGCCAAACGGATCCTTTTCTTGGCCCGACGCGTATCGACTATGCGAATCGAAAGTCTTACGGATGTCCTCAACAGCAGCATTCATATCGTTTGCCAGCTCGTTGATATTAGCATATTTCTTCATCAATCCTTTCGAAACGTAGAAATCGCCTATTGGATGCACCCGCGACATTTAAGTCACTGCGTAGGACTAGTGGTGAGAGGGGCTTACAATGCGCTTTCAACTCTTCCGCCGCCTTGACCCCAAGCACAAGCCTAACCGGTCCTTTACCTTCCTTGACAACCTCACCCATCTTTGCCGTAACATAATCCCTCTTCTCAACCTCATTAACAAACCTCTCTCCATTCTTGTTTACCAGAAGCCCGCCAACACCCCTCAACGCTTCAGCTGCGAGGAACTTAGTCTTCGCGTCTGGCGCGGCGGGATCAATGAAACCCGTAGGGTGCACCTGTATTTGGTCCATGTCGATGAGGAGGCCGGGGGACGAGAGGGAGGTGACGAGGCGATGGCCGTCGCCTGTTGCATGATCGCCGTTTGTGGTTGGGACGGTAAGGAGGTCAGGGCGATAAGTTGAGATATAACCAGAGGGGGAAAAGTCTGCGCCAAAGCCACTGGAGAGATGCGAGTAAGATTACGATCGAATTGAAGCAGAGGAAAGGGAAGAGGTTATATACCCTGTAGATATGATTACTGATCCCTTCAATTCCACTTTCTCTCCATCAGCAGTTTCGTACACAACACCCTCAACTTTCTTCCCCTCGGGATCTTGCAAAAGCTTCACGACTTTTGAGCCTTTGATAACCTTCGCTTTCGTACTATCCTTTTCCTCCTCAGCGGTCAACCTCTTGACGAGAGTCGAAACCATAGCCCAACCAGGCGCTCCGCCTTTGCCTCTGTGCGTCCGGGGAGTGCGATGTCCACCCAAAAGCGAGACAAGGCTCAGGTCGACGTTCATCGTGTGAGTGAGCCATTCAATGGCTGGGGCGGAGTTGGATGTAAGAGCTGTAATGAGGTCTGGGCGGGCGAGGGTCGGACCGGCTGAGGTGAGGGTGTCTTCGTAACTAAAATTGGGATCGGGATGAGAAGGATAGTGAGAAGAAGAGGGAAGGGGATACTTACAATGCCTGCACAGTGTCAGTTATGTTGAGCTGCTTTTGGCTTTCGGTGCCTGCGCCGTTTATACCCGAACTAGCTTTTACAGAATTTCCTCCGAGTCTGCAGATCGCAATGTTTTGAACGCTCATGGAGGATGTATGATTGACATGAACGCTTACGAAGGTTTCTTGTCAATCAGGATAGTCCTTCCTCCGTGCTCCAGCACAGTAAGTGCGGCACTAAGACCCGCTAGACCACCTCCTACAACAATCACAGGCGCCGAAGACGAAGACGAAGACATGTGCAAAGTCAAACCTAACGAGTTAATCCACCTTGGTGTGCGTGCAATCCGACTAGATGATCTTGCAAGGAGTAGCGCGAGAATTGCGATTGAGAATGTGAAGAATAAATAAGCTCGAGGCTTAGAAAATTGGAGCATATGACTGATTCCCTTGCTTGGGATTTATAAGTCGCAGCTACTCTGGAGAGGTGCTTTATGTAGATATTCCCGAAAGATTGAGTTGAGAACTTCCCCGGTCCATCTAGAACATAGTTAGACTGAGAGCGAAGAGTCTAGATGAAACTACATGTATTGACAGTGGTGGTAGGTGAACGAGTCCAGGCTTCGCGTCAACGCAGTGAGTCAGCCCCTTGACCTGAACCGCCACCATGCAAATGGAACCTACTCCCAAGCTGAAGCCACTTCTCCTGGTCGACCGTTATTTTGGTACCAATTCACAGTTTCCAGTATCTTCTCCCTCAAAACTTTCACGGCCGTTGAATATCAGTAGTACATCCCGCCGTGTGTCAGATCCTAAACCTCCCTTCGTTGTTCCAAGAGTCTATGTCGCATCTCGCCCTTCGCCTCGCACATCGTTATCCTCAAAGCGGTCGTCTACTTCTCATTCAAGACGAGTTACTCGCATGTCTGAAAACGCAAATCCATCGTCGCCGTCATCTAGAATCTCGACTCCTACTGCACGTAGTAGACACTCTCTATCCCATGTAACTCTCGATACCTCTCGGCGGGTGACACAAGGTCAGGGCGGCAATTCGATTTCGCACTGCAGGAAGACGTTGAAGAGCCCAGTCACGATCAAACCTACTGCTCAGCGCCCTCGTATTAGACCAAGAGGTCCTTCTGTTTCTTCTCCTTCGACTACAGCAGCTGGTACCGTACATAACGCTAATTCAAGATTGAGTATTTGTACGGATGGAATGCTCGAGATCGGGAGGCCAATATCCGTACTGCGAAATTTAAATATCCCTCGGTCGACATGCTCTGAATCTTCTGAAACCGATACCTCAAATTGTCATACTTTTGTCACAACGCCTTCCAATACCTTTGCTTCCTCCCCCGTTTCAGTCTCGACTGCTCCGACGACCAGACCTGGGACGCGATATACTGGTAGCAGTATGCAGTCTAATGCTGCTACCGAAGCAAGCGTCAAAAAGCTGAAGGAGAAGGGGAATCACTCCGAAAAATCCTTGGGTCAGTCTGGAATTTATCGAGCGCAGCATAGGCATAAGCAGAACTTGGAACAAGACAACGGTACGAGATCTCCAAATCTTCCAGGGCGATTGCAGCGTCGATATCAAACAAAACTCAAGCTGGATAAAGACACAGCTGGAGTGGCCAAGACTACGCATCAACTCGACCCGGAAGCCGCTTTTTCGAAATTGTCAATTGAATCCTCTGGGGATACGAATTCTGATTCCAAGTCCGAGTCAAGAGACGATAGGCTTTCGTGTACACCCTACGGCCCACTGCTGAGATCGCAATACGCTAGGGAGACTGGAATCGAGAGCATTTGTACTCGGGATGTCAAGGAACTTGCACCTGCTACTAGTAGCCACAGCGATGGACAAGAACAACTACAAGTATTGGATGAAAAACAAGACTCTGACACTGTCCTTGGTGATCATGACCATGTTACTCCTCGCGGTCGAGACGCCTTTTCTGAGTCTTCGCGATGCGTATCCTACCAATTCGAGGATGTACAGACTCCTTTTGGAGTACGCCGTGTACGGACTCGGAAGGCGGCTGATACGATCTCGTCACCAGGCATACCGGATCGAGTGCCGATGGAGGAGAAGGAGAGGAGCGTGAAAGACGAAGTGCGTCGTGCGAGCTCAGAGATACAGCCAGGGTTGAAAGAAGATGGAGGTGGAGGTGGAGGGATGCAGGTTCAGATGGAGTTGAAGATGTTAAGAGAGGCGAGGATTGTTAGGGGGTATGGAGCTGGTGGACGAGGTTGAATTGCCTGTTTAGAAAGAAAAGGAATGTCTGGCTGTAAGCGCTGAGAACTGAGTCTTCCCGTTGGGAAATGACGGTAATCAATAGATCAGTTAGATGAATTTGTGGGGATTGGCGGTGAATTTCTTTTGTTATACATACGTCTTGTGCAGAGACAGGATGACCCCCAGCATATGGAAACCCTGAAAAGCGCTTCAATCTCCGCGTACCCGGCATGATTCCAAGTAAATTTTTGAGTCGGTGTTTAGCCTGGCAAGCCGATCTATGTAGTCCGCCGAAGATAGTAGTCGTTCGTCGGATAATATGTCGGGGGTGCGCGGAGATTGAAGCACTTGAGCGTGAATCTGCGTGATGCTCTCAGCTCTGGGCTGGCTCTGGGTTTCCATAGCCAGCGCTTACGTAACTCACAAGACCAAACCTCCTGACGGGAGTTCAAACGTTCAATCTGCGACTCTCCTTTAGCTACAACGATACCGAAATCTTGTTGGAAGAGTTCGCGTTTTATTTCTTTCGCTTATCTTGGACGAGCTAGTCAATCAGGAGCTTGACTTTCTTTTTGTGCGCAACAATCAAGGCGGCCCGCTCGGTCGACTTTCAGCTGGTGAGCTACTGGTCACATTCTTTGGAAAGATCACGAAATAATCTCGGTATGAAAACCCCTTCATGCCTAAAATTGATATGGAGTGACCCTAACCATGTGAAGTCGTATTGAACGTGTTGACCGTGTTGAAGGGTGAGTGTCCACGCGATCACCCTTCTCTGTCTTCTTCGTCAGATTACCTCCATGTACATCGCGCATACAGTCTTCTTCGGTCCTCGCAAGCGGAAACGACGCAGAGAGCCTATAAATAACAGACATGGCGCTCAACAACACGATAATACGCGACCTGCTCGCTCGGGTTGCTCCGTTCAGTGAAAGCCATCCGTTCTTGAGCCTATCCCACCATTTCGCCCAACTCGGCTATTGGATTGTGATGCTTGTCAGGCGAATTTTACTCGCTCTAACTCATGCTGCCGCACTGTCTTCGGCTGCACCTGCAGGGTTTCCTTCATCAGGAAATGGACTGTGGTTTAATACCACTGGTGATGTTTGGTCCAAGACTTATCTTCCGGTTGGAAATGGATACTTGGCAGGTTCGCATCTCATCCATTAGAATGCTACTCTTCAAGCACTCATTCCAATCAGCGATGACCCCGGGAGGAACAACTTTGGAGACCACTCAATTGAATATTGAATCTCTATGGACCGGTGGCCCGTTCGCTGATCCTGTAAACTCTGAGCCTCATTTTCATCTTTGCCACGGATTGACTTGTGATTAGACATACAATGGAGGAAATATGCAGCCATCGCAGGCAGCATCGACTGCAGAGGCTATGGAGTCTTACAGAGCGGGAATATTTTCTAGTCCGACCGGGACCATCAGCGGTGAGTTTTGTGTCTGGCTGGTCAGGATATATCTTCTAAAATACTCTCAGACATTAGCTTACTGATGTCGCCTGTTGGTGACTACGGTACACTTACTTCCATAGGCACTCGAAGCTATGTTGATTTTAAGTCTCTGTAGGCTCTTATGCTGGCGCAGGCTATCTGATAACTACCATTGATATCAATGGTACAGAATCTGATTTTGGACGCTGGTTGGACTTGGATGAAGGTGTTGCGCGAACAACGTGGTCACAAAATAACGTTACATTCCTTCGGTAAGTCAACTGATTCACTCCACTCTTCGTGAACTGATAAATATTCCAGAGAAACATTCTGTTCGCATCCTTCACAAGCTTGTACACAGTACACCTCTGCGGTCAATGCTACTTTGCCAAACGTGACTTACGCCTTTTCGTCGGCTTTAGAAGATGGTTTGCCTACACCTAACATCACTTGTTTGGATTCCAGTACTCTCCAAGTGCGCGGATTTGCGGGTCTGCCGGGAATGCTCTATGAGATACTAGGGCAAGTATATACCACAGACGGGGTCGTCTCTTGTCAAGCCCTCTCCTCGACGGATACACCGAATGCTACAATCTCTGTATCTGGCGCTATCGAGGCATGGATTTCTTGGGTCGGAGGAACAGAGTTCTCCTTGGACGCTGGCAATGCCGCTAGCAACTTCTCGTTCAGGGGTGCAGACCCTCACAGTGCTCTTGTATCCCTCCTTCCTCCTTCGACCCCTTCCTATCAAGACATCTTGGCAACCCATGTAGCAGACTACAAGGCTGCAATTTCTGAGCGTTTCTCACTGTCACTCGGGCAGAAACCTCAGCTTGACGTACCTACTGACCAACTGAGGGCCTTGTACGAGGTGGACACTGGAAACCCCTACTTGGAATGGCTCACCTTCAATCTGGGTCGGCATTTACTTGTTAGTAGTGCTCGAGGAATACTGCCCGCAAATTTGCAGGGTAAATGGGCAATGAGTAGCTCGAATCCTTGGGGAGCGGGTAAGGCACTATCTTCCTTTCCTTGATGTCTTGAGTTAATATCCTTGACAGATTATCGTAAGTCTATTTCAAGAATCGTGCAGTTTTTTCAAGTCGCTCAATTTTAAGAAAGATTCGAATATTAATATTCAGATGAATTATTGGAGTGCGGAAATGAGTAACCTCGATGTGACGCAGTCCTTGTTTGACTACTTTGAAGTAAGTATTTTTGATGTTTGGGTACTCTTTATTTATTCGTGGTTTGAAGAAAAATTGGGCTCCCCGCGGTGCTGAAACGGCTCGACTCACATATAACATCTCTCGAGGATGGGTAACCCATAACGAGGTGAGCGATGAACCTTTGGCAATGGAGTAACCGAAATTGATTAGTTCGTAAATAGATGAATGTGTGTAGCTTGTTTTTCTTGAGATTCTTTCTCATAACTTCGTACTGCAGATCTTCGGTCATACGGGTATGAAGCAAGGTGATGCGCAATGGGCAGACTATCCTGGTTTGTATTCCGCTGTTCTCCTCTACGATGTGTTGGTCTGATTTTCTTGTTTTTTTTCTTCCTCAGAGTCCGCTGTGTGGATGGTAAATGACAATCCCAAATTCTCGTGCTTTTGCCGACTGATGATATCCGCAGATGATACACGTTTGGGATCACTTTGACTATACCAACGACGTTGTTTGGTGGAAAGCTCAGGGGTGGCCGCTCCTCAAGGTAAGCTGAATTGATCAGCGCTGTAGTGGAATCGTTGCTTGAACATCTTCATATAGGGCGTGGCAAGCTTTCATTTAGACAAGTTAATACCAGATCTTCATTTCAATGACTCAACTTTAGTCACTGCACCATGTAACTCTCCCGAACAAGTTCCTATCACCTTGGGTTAGTATGTATATACATAGGCACAGCCAAACTTGGCGTCTTCTCGAGCTGACAACTCGATAGGGTGTGCTCATGCACAGCAGTTGATCTGGCAGATGTTTAATGCTGTTGAGAAAGGGTTTAATGCATCGGGCGATACTGATACTGATTTCCTTGAGGGTAAGTCGATGAATAGGCTTCAATCGAGTTTCGTTTGAGAGTAGTATTTCTGTAGAGGTGCTGGCTAAACGTGCACAAATGGACAAGGGTTTACGTATTGGCTCATGGGGCCAATTGCAAGGTTAGTAGCCTTACATTACGTTGATTGACTGCAGACTCAATTTCATCTTCCTCCTCCTAGAATGGAAAGTCGACATGGATTCACCAACTGATACCCACAGACATCGTAAGCAACACGCAGTCCCTCCTCTATACTACAATATCAACGACTTACGTCTGTGTCCAATTAGTATCGCATTTAATCGGTTTATACCCGGGATACGCTGTATCGAATTACGACATCGACCTTCAAGGAGGGTTAATCGTAAACGGGACTAAAATGACTTATACCAAAGACCAAATACTGGATGCGGCTAAAATAAGCCTTATTCATCGGGGGAATGGAACGGGTCCTGATGCTGATGCTGGGTGGGAGAAGGCCTGGCGGGCTGCTGCTTGGGCTCAGTTTGATGATCCTGAGGTGTATTATCATGAATTGACTGTAGGTGTTTTTGCTTTTTCTATGATTTGTGATGCGTGATGCTGAATTTTAAGTGGATTTGTTTTGGGGTGTATACAGTATACGATTTATGAAGATTTTGGTCCGAATTTGTTTAGTTTGTATGATCCTTTCGATAGTGATCCGATTTTTCAAATCGATGCGAATCTTGGGTTTCCTGCTGCTGTTCTTGTGAGTACTTTGTCTGGGCGCATAGTTTTCATTTTACATTTCAATTCTCATGAATACTCCCATATACATCGTAGAACGGACTCTTACAAGCACCCGACGTCGCCTCCTTTACCATTCCTCTCGTAGTGAAGCTTTTACCGGCACTTCCTCGTACGTGGGATACCGGAGAGATAAAAGGTGCACGGGTACGAGGTGGGATTACGGTTGACTTACAATGGAGCGGTAGCAAGCCGACTCGAGCTACGTTTACTGTGGATGATAATCCTATTTCGAGCACGAGGGTTGTTCAGGTTGTGTTTGGAGGCAAACAAGTTGGGTCGTTTGAGACAACTCCGAAGTTTAGTGTTACTTTTACTCAGTTTTGAAGGGGATTTGTAAATGTAATGAGTTTATTTTCTATGTTGTGGAGGTAGCTAATAAAACATGAATTTTATTCTTCTTCTACTGTTACACCCTTGTAATGAATAAGATTTGGGAACGGACCATGTAGATGCTACAAACGGGTACATATCAGCCCTCAGGCTCGACGCCGGTTCAAGAGTTTCACTCACGAATCGATACATCCCCTGCATCCTCATCCTCATAAAACACTTCCCAGGGAACGTCTTCCTCTCAGATGAAAGCCAAGCATGGTATAACCCATGATCCCTAGGAACCACCTCCCCAAGTCGTCTCCTCACAACCTCCCACCCCAGTCCATTATAATGTAACCCCAAAACACGAATAAGCTGTTGTAAATGATTATGTATAACAGTATGATACATCCTAGCGTATACATCTTCCAAATCCGGTGCGATGATACTATGTCCTGAGACTACGTCGAGGGAGACACCGGTGGTTGATTTGAGTGTGGGTGGATGGACGCGAATTCCACCGAAATCGCGGATGATGAAACCTAGGAGTTGTTTGGATTGGAGAGAGAATCGCGCGATGCAGTTTTGTGGGTGTGCTTCGAAGGCTACGCCGTTGGTTAGGACCGGGGGGAGGAATGCTTTGAAGAAGATTGTTACGAAGCTGGTTTTTGTTTTTGGTGAGAACCATATGCGATAAAGAGAGTGTAAGAGAGAACGAACCGATCTAACCACTCGATACGTTTCTCTTCTGTATCAAGCTCGAATACTCTAATAACAGCCGGAACATCCCCATCTACACCTTCATGCCCACTCTCAACAAGCGCAGTACATACAATCAATCTTTCCCCTCTTTCTTCGCTCCCGAGCTCGTGAGCCTCACGAACGATAGCTGCGCAGTGTTTGGCTATATCACTATCAGGATGAGCGTGAACTACGCTCGCTAGTTCTTTCGTCACTGTCAGAACGCTGGGATCCGTCGTGAGTACCGGTACCACTTGCGATGAGAATCGTGGACCGAGGTATGCTGAGGCCGGGGAAATGGTTCGGATTGCTGAAGTTAGTTTTATACCAACGCCGAGCTTTAATGAGAGGTTTTTATAGACATTCGGGACAATAACAGATCTTGAAAATAGGTTAAACCGTTATATTTCTTTTAAATCTGAATAGACACACCTAATACTCTGTTGGGCTAAAAGGTCTAAGCTAAACTCTGGAGGATAAACAATGGCTTCTTTGAACTTGTCTTGGATATGGTATACTTGTAATTCATGAACGGGTACGACCAAATGACCCTCGGGGACTTGGAGAGGCTTGCCAGCATTCTCAGCGACAGCCACCCGAAGAGGTTCCGTTAAAAGTTCGAAATCGTGTGTGATCTTGAGACTTTCTCTTGGAAGAGAGACGAAGCGGAGTTTGGGGTGGTAGAGGTCGTAGGTACCCGGAGAGATGGGAGGGATTGGGGGCAGGAAAGCGCGGGTTTTGTGCATCTGATACAATGAGCCAAGAGAAGGGGTCTTAGGTAGAAAATACGTACTGGATGAGTAGGATGTCCTTCGACGATAGATTGTTCCCATTCTATACTAGTTGAATCGAATGTAGGGGCTTTCGGCGGATGTTCATAGGAGTACTCTAGAACACCGTTAGCTAGATATTTATTATAGCGGAAGGACATACGTTGCCAACGAACAGAGCTCTCGAGTTCGTCATAAATTTCCTTGGACATGTCTTCCTGTACATTATAACTCGCAGCAAACTTGGTCCAGATAGGTAAAGGGCTCTTGGAAGCGAATAGGGTTGTTTCAGATGAAACGTCCCATCCCGGGACCGATAATTTGCTTAATATTGCTTTGATGAGATCGGTATTATGGTTGTCTTGAGGATCGGCTTTACCGATTTCGAAGACGATCGGAAGCATATCTAAAGGATCCAAAAGGCCAATTTCTCTTGCCCTTGGATCGGAGGTATCATGTTTAAATACGGGTACATGTTGCAGTAAGATGACAGCGAGAATATCATCAATTGTGTAAGGATCATCGAGTGATTTAGGTGGATTCGATGATACTGATCCTGATAGAAGAACGCAGAATCCAGTAGCTGGGAACGAGGAGAGGGGATAGTAGAGAGCGCGAGAGAGGGATTCTGTGACTAGGCATGAGAGAAGACGAGAGGTGGTCATGGTAGATCTCTGATTACATAATACAGATGATGGAAACCGAATCCGTCGCAACCGCAATCACGTAATTCCGGAGGTAGCCGGAGATAAACGGCGGATGCCCAAATGGGGAATATAACCGGAGGCGGATAATAAAACGTGGGAAACGGGAATTGCCGAGGGGAGGGTAATATGATGGGTTGAGTTGAAGGAGAAGGAATCCATTCCCCCAATCCATCGCAAGGCCAGCCCGCTGCCCCGTCAGCCTCCCCCACCCTCTCCTCTCCTCCCGCCCYCCCCYCGCCGTCAACAAGGATACCGCTTGGAATCTCGCGACCCTTGCCGGCTTCTCATTTCCCGCCCCCGTCTATCTACTATAATCTAATCACTGCGTACGCTTGAGCTCTGCTCGCGACAGCCATGACTTGCCCAATCGTTATCCCCGAAAGCCCCAGCAACCGAGCTTCTCCTGCTTCCGACGACTCTTCGACCCAGCCTCGTACTCCTATTTCACCAGAGCACCAAGACATTCAGCTTGAATCTACCGATTCTACCAACAACAACAGCAACAACAGCACCAACAGCGCCACCACCGCCACCAAGCGCAAGCCTTCTCGTCGTGCAAACACTGCAGAGCGTCGGGCTACTCACAATGCCGTAGAAAGACAGCGAAGAGAGACTCTCAACGGTCGTTTCTTGGTGTGTTAAAAAATTTACTCTCCATGTCTCATGCGAGCTTATCAATTTTTTTCTACCCCTAGGACCTCGCATCTCTTCTTCCCAACCTCTCTCAAATTCGTCGTCCATCCAAATCTTCTATCGTCAACTCTTCCATTGCTCACATCCATGCCTCTCGTCGTCACCGTCTCCTTGCGGCACGTGAGCTCCGCCTCCTCAAACTCGAGGCAGATGCCCTCCGTCGTGAACTCAACGAGTGGCGCGACCGTGCCGGTATTCCTCGTATTGAAGAACCCGTCCGAGGTGACGGTTTCGGTATGGTCCTCAGCGGCGAGCTCGAGATCATCCCCGTCGTCGCCATGGGTGGCATGGACGAGGAGGATGCCGACTTCCCCTACGGTGATGACGCCGAAGACGATGTTTATAATCGTTCAAACAACTCTATTGCCGAAGACGGTCTTGATGACCATAGAGTCGCTGCTATCATCAAGTCTCAACAGCAGCCAGTCGCTCCCTCTATGAGTCACGCGGCCGCCCTGTCCATCAACACCAACATTCACCACCCAATGATGCAACAGCCCCACCACCCTTCGGGAATTCACCCCATGGATCGCCATCATATCATGTCCGTCGGTCCCATGATTGCCTCCCCGACCGGCATGTCATTCGATAACCCTGCCATGGGTAACATGTATGACAACGGCATGAACACTGCTGCGACGATGTACAGTGGTGCCTATGTTCACCACCACGGAGGTCTTCCAGACGTGCAGGACAAGTGGTCTGCTGGTGGGTATACTACCCCTGGTAACCCCCATGATCAGGCGTTCCTCGCTTCGCTTGCGAGAAGGACGTCGGGTAACCGGGCGAGGAGCGCGAGTATGAGCGGGAGCTCGAGCGGGAGTGCTAGTCCGCCTCACAGTCAGTATTATGGGCATGGGCACGGACACGGGTGGAGTGGGAATGGTCCTGCTGCCGCCGGTGCGCCCAATGCTGGGAATGGGATGATGAGTGCCCCAGGAATGGGTATGGTCGGAGGTGGTGGTGGAATGGGGAATGGGGTCGCGTTTGCGATGATGATGTAAAATCGTCGTCTGCTACGCTCAAGCCAAGTATACCCCCCCATTCACCCCTCTCTTAATCTCTGACTATGCCCCATGTTTTCTTTCCCGGTTGTCTCTTATCTATTCGGCTCTCTCACCATATACATCTCTGTTAGATGGACTCTGATTGTCTCTATATGCGCTCCCCTTTCTCTGTCTTGTGTTTCGATATTTTGTCTGCTCCTTGTATCCATTCCTTTGTCTCTAATACGCAGCGTATACGCTTGCTCGTGGAGCGTTTGCGCTTGCGTCCGTTGATACCCTCCGTGCTTTGTAGAACTGTGTGGCTCCGTGTTGTCGCTGTTCTGTTTCTGTCCCTCCTCTTCCTGGCTCCCTCACCTTTGGTTCTGGAAAGGACTGGACTGGAATTTCTTGTGCTTGCTGCATCTCCTCCTCCCCTCTCCTGCTGAAATTGTTGAACTGCTGAATTGCTTCCCCTCCCCACTCTGGCTGAATTAGCTGGTATTAGAGTATTTCTTCCCTCTGGGATAGAAATGTATCCCTCTCCTCCTCCTCCTCCTCCCCCCCCCCGGCCTCTTGGCGCTACGCGCGTTCATGACGTTTTTATCAATATCATGATTCTGTTATCCTTGCAAACCCCTCCCCCCCCACTCTCCCACCCATCTCTGCGCCATGTTGCGTTTAATTAGTAGTCGCTCGTTTCCTGCTGTCTCTTTTTTTCTTTACCTCTCGTAAATATAGTAATTATTCTCAACGTTATTATGGGCACTTCACCCCGCCTCCCGCTCCGTTTGACGTCACGGCAAGGTCGGTCGGTCGATGCCTGCGTTGATTGTATTACTGTTACTATCTGCTATGGCTCGGAGACCCGCACCCAGCTCCGAGCTGACTGAAAGGGACGATATAGAAAAGATACAAAGTACGAATGTGTACAGTGTTTGTAGGTACAAAATCGTAAGTTTTTGTATATCGTACGTACGTATATATCGTTTCGTTTTATTGGACTTGTCGAAATCGGAATTTTCTTCACTTCCTCCCTTTCCCCCTTTACTCCTTCATCCTCATACGTACGGTACCGTACGATATTTACCTACGTACATACGTACTTACATCGAAGAACTCGTAACTACATAGAACCATAGTCGCTCGTTAAATACTTACATAGTTAATATTTATTTCCCGTTCTTTATCCTCGTACTTGGGTTGTACGTCCTTTTTTTTCTCTCTACGGAACGGATTATTTACATGCATACTGGTATGTATCTTGGTCTTGGGTTTTTCTTCGCAATCGATTTTTTTTGGTGGTTCGTGCATCTACATACTGTGTGTCTCCCGAATCGGGATCGGGAGATGGTGTACCGGAAGTTTCAAGCCAGTTTCAAGCTCAAGTTCGATATCATATCTAGATTCTACACGTGCATTCTCCGGAGTTACCTGAACGTCTGAGAATCTGAGAAACTCTACATCAGACATGTACCATGTACTTACTTATGTACTTACAAGGTTCACGGGAGAGTCACTCAATTAGAAAGAAGAAAGAGGGGGCTTCTTTTTTCGAAGGAAAGATCGGTAGTCTCAGACTCTCAGTTGTGAGTCGGATTCAAAAATAAAATAAAAAATGATCTTGTAAGTACCGGTACCTACGGAACCCCGAACAGGAACACTCAGCAGGGCCCAGTCGACTGATTCAGAAAAAATCGCGCAAAGAAATCAATGGATCATGTCAATGGCAGGAGGTTTTAAGATCTCAGAGCCAAGAGGTGGCTCAGATACTAAGCGTCATTCGAAATTGGATCTATGAGTCTGTGATGTCGATCTATGTATATGTACCGACGCTGTATGTATTTGAAAGTACACATGTCAAAGCTGCTGACGGGACTCGGGAGGATTTATGATACATAGGAACTTAAGACGGTGGGCCATGCGTGAGTCGTGTAGGTACAGTAAAATGATATTACTTGAAGCTGTTGGAAGCTATACGATACCTACTCACGGCTCAGCTACTGGATGCTAGTGTTATGACTCGATGGCAGTAAGTATCAGAAAGTGTGTGCCATCTGACAGAATATGGATTGATTACTTATTGCTATTGGGTGGAGTGGGGCTCGGACTTGACATATATGGGTTCCATAGCTAGCCTTCGAAATTCGAATGAGAGGTTTTTGGTAAGTATCTACCTATTCCATGGTACTTACTTCTTAAGCTTCGTTTTCCAAGTCTTTCTATACTTACTTAAACTCCTATTTCCTATGTATGGTATGTATTCCCGTTTTTCCTCGAACTTGAACTCGGAGACCGGAATTCTCTCAGTTCCCAGCCAGTCCACAGTGAAAGTCTTTCGCACGTCAATTATCCTGAGAGACCTCGTTCCGTGGATTTGCACTGTACATACTCACCACGAGCTGATTTACCACAAGCTGAAGCATCGAACAAAGCTTCGACTTCCCTTCTTTTGCGATGACCGTGGATAACACTGGCTAACAACGATAGACAGGCCGTCGATATGCGTACGAGCCGCGATATGCACATACATGCATACCTACAGATGCCAGTGAGCCGAAGCGAGTTCATCATGATCCATGATGAAGATTCAATTCGAGGGTTCTGAGTTTGTTGTTAAAATTGTTCTAACAGAAGCTCTAAGGCCTAAGCAGGTCTAAGCCCCTCCTCGGCCTCGTCTATTCTTCACTCCGAGTTCCTCGAGTCAACCTTCGTCCTTATCTCTACCACACAAATGACACAGGCAATGCACGCTCCAATAAACACATGCCAGATGCTATAATACCATTGCGCAATCTGAGCACAAGCTCGAGGCTCGAGGCTGTCGCTAATAGACTTTGGAACATATGGTATATTGATGTTTTGATGCTTTGATGGGTTTCTTTGAATTTCGTATCGTATGTTAATGTAGGGCTCGGGTCACTGGGGATGTGGCTGAATCTATGTAAGTAGGAAAGGAAAGGTTGAATAGAAGGGTATTGTATTGTACTTACGACATCCCTCGAGCACTGAGGACCCTTTCCAGTAAGTAGTAGATATGGACCCATATGCCTTGACTTGAGATAGCAAAGACTCCAAGACGATTGAAGACTTGATACTTACCTTCGCCTGCTGCCTGGAGCTTGTCAAATGCCAAATTTCGGATGTAAAAATGCCAACTTACCTCGATTCTCGACATGTCTTATCTTCTCCGGCGATCCTCAACCTTCCTCAACCTGGGCTCCGAAACTGTAAACATGAAAGCGAGGGCACCGGCTCCGGTACCGCCTCGATTCTCTACCGGTGTCTATGGCAGAGATTCAAAACGACGGAAGTAGAACGCCTATATTATGCATATGTCCAAGGTAATGAGTTCGGGGCGGGTATCAAATGGAATATGAGTCTCGTATCAGGTATCTCCTGGGTATCTCTACTGGGCGGAAAGAGATAGCACTTATGCATTTATTGACAGTAGCAACGACGGGGCAGCTCTAGTGTGGAAACAGCGACTGACCGGGACCGACGACGGCTGATAAATTAAATCATCCATAAACCATCTCCAGGGTGCACTATAACATGTTCTATAAGCAAAAAAGCTCGTGAAATGTCGTTGCAGTTTTCGAAAATTGCGAGCTAATTATCATACACAGCCTGACAGGATTGCGGAATTCGAGTGGGTTATGAAGTGAATCATACATACACCGGACAGGGAATAACAAGACGTACCGGTACACATGCAACATTTACTGATTTACAGGACTGACTCGGGCTCGTCGTTTAGTTTTGACAGTTATCCAGAAACTCTGAGTGCTGTGAACATATTGAGCTAATTAGTTGTACATCCGTCCTATCAAAGTCAGAAAAAATGTACATACTCAATGCGATAGGGGACTTATCATTATCCGCAAGGGGGTCAACAAATCCAACAACAACTCGATACTCAATGCTCCTTCCGTACTTCAGAACTTCGACCAGACTTCGACAAGGGATACCCACATACGTATGTAGTGTGTATAGTGTGGCGCCCCACCTGAGAGTCGTGGCGTGGGCAAAATCGAATAGAAAGAACGAACTAGAACAAGGGAATCTCCAGGAATCTCCTAGAATCTCGTGGCAGCTCGTGGCAGCTCGTGGCACGGAAGGTCTGTACAGTCCAAGCTGTGGGAATTCGAATTCAAATCTACAGCAGGCTACAGCGCTGAGGTCTGCTGAGGTCCGGAAGACATCATGGTCGCATCTGGTCGCATGAGGATTTGAAGATGTTAGGCTAGAGATAAGCCCATCTTGTCAGGGTCATGAAGAGTCATGAAGGAAGCACTTAGCAAGGCGTTCAATTTCTTAGAGCGGCGAGACTCGAGAGTCTTGACAACCAAATTGGAGAAGTCATGGCATTGGCCGCAAGCCGCAACAGGCCACAGCCTGAGGCCTGAGGTTCCGCCGCTCGGGTCCGAGGGTTGAATGTTGAAGCTGAAGCTTGACGTTGAAGGATGTAAATCATTGGCATCGCCTCGTCAATTAGTGTTGAGTAGTAACTGAGTCGGTCGTGCACCTAGCGTCGGAAATCTTCGGAAATCTCAGCAGGAAAAATTCCTTGAGTTCAAGCAACCATCTATGATATGCATACGATTCTGTAAGACAAACAAAAAAAGACATTTTAGCTCTCGGATCGATCCCATTAGTACTAGTCCAGTGTATCAAATCAAACCTTACAATCTACACAAACATCTATCCAACAATGTCAAAAAATCGCTCGTTTACTTGTTCTCCGAGATACCCATCACCTCTCACCACAGTGACCCCACCGTGACTTTCAGTTCACGATCAAACAACGCCCAAAATCTTCCAAAACACCCTCCCAATCACCAGTCCATCATTCCTCCATTCACTCCTTCTATCGGCGTCCTGTTGGATTTCCGCCGTGAGTATCCCAGCTTCAGTACGACGCTTGACGATTTTGTCTACGATGCTTTTGGTGAACTCTGGGTGACCTTGGACGGTTATTATGTTTATTTTGGTGAGATCGTCTATGTGCGGTGGGGTTTCCGTGTTAGATGAAGGAGTAGGAGTGAGAGTAGGTGTAGGTGTAGGAGTTGTAGCGTAGGAGGATTCAGATCCGGTGAAGGATACCATGCCTTGGTTGTAGGAAACGGAAGTCGAACCGAGGAGGTGAAAACCTGGTGGGACGTACGGAACGTGGTCTTGGTGCATTTCTTGGATGTTCTGGAAATATAATAGGAAAAGGATGAGATTAGAGTTTGTTAAAGATATTGTATGTATGTACTCCGAGTCAACTTACGAGATCATCAACACCGAACACCTCCTTCCCTAACCCCGTCAAAGTTAACGGCGTAGGACCAACCTCCCACTTCCCACCGTTCTTAACACATTCACCTCCAAGTGCCCGAGCGATAATTTGATGTCCAAAGCAAATTCCTATGTAGTGTGATTGCATGAACTTGAGCTTAGCTTGGACTCGGACTCGGAGGATGAAAGGGGACTGGACAAAACCCGACTGCTCACCGAAGATTTTGACTTTTGGATGGTTCCTCGCGACTTTGGAAACGAAAGATACTAGGTTGTTGATCCATTCGATGTTTTCGTATGCGGATGCGGCTGTAGATCGTATATCGTGATTTCGATTGGATCGTGAACCAGGATCGTGGTGATAGTTGAAACGTTGATTGTGCGTGGCGTGTCAAATGCAGCAGCAAGACAAGGCAAGACAAGGCGGTGGAGAACATTTAGTATTTACTTAATTCGAACGAACTAAATAGTGAAAGTTCGCGACGTACCACTCCCAGTCAACATAAAACCATCATATTCATCTATCTTTTCCTCCGAAGGAAACTCGCCCTTACACGCGTCGTACGGGTCTAAAGTAAAAACTGATGCAGGATCTGATTCTTTGTCGTTGGGTAAAGAGTTCTTCATGAGAGCGGTGAATATCTCTGGGTATTCGCCATGTTCGGCGACGACCTCTGGGGGAGGGATGGAGCAGATTAGTAGGGCGATACGTTTGACCATGCCAGTGGTGATTGTTGTCAATGTGTAAGAGGGTGAGGGACGATTTGACGACGCTTAATGGTGGCTAAGGATGGCGAAGGATGGCGAAGGCAGATATCTCTCAGATTTAGGGCCAGCAGCGATGACTGCTAAGATAAGCTTGAGAATAACACTGCGATGGATAAATTCACGCTTCATTGGTCTCAATTACTTGTACCCTACTCTAGATACAGCAAGCCAAAACTCTGTCCCTCCCTCTTCACTCCACCCAACAGGACCAAGATCGCATTCAGCACAAGCCAATAGTTTGAGCTTTTTACCTAGAAAGGACCATTTAATGAGTATTCACAGTATCAGACTCAAGAGATAATGTATTTGCCTCTAGCGGACGTATTCATACCCTCAACAGGCCTAGAAAACCCAATATTCTCAAATTTCATGGGAGAGGGTGTGACGAGCCACCAATGCGTGGTTTCAGGGGGACTGGGAAGGGCAGGGAGAAGTGGGTGTATTGATGTGGTATTGGGAGGGTCGATCTATGTTATCACTGTATGAGAAGAACAGAACGAATGTAGCTCGAATACGAGAGCGAAATACATACCTGAATGCTAGGACCCTCGACTAAACTTGCTACATTTTCTAGTAGAATGATACTACTGCACCTAGGACATAGAATCCTAGTTTTATTGGTCCTCGAAGGACCAGATTCTATGACGAGATCATCTACTCCACGTTCGTACCCCGACAGCGTTTTCGGTGCAGGACCACCCCTCGATACGCTTGAAGCTTGAAGTGCCTCCCAGACACCCACAGGAACTTGAACCCCCGTTCCAAGAGGGTCAGACCGTAAATCAAACCTCATCTCGAACCAAGGTCTAGCACCATGCGTAACACTGCTCTTGCCTACCAGCTCAAACCCTGCTTTCTGGTACAACGGTACAAGCTCCTCATGTGCGATCAACAGCACGCGTTCATACCCCGCACCCGCACTCTCACTCGCACTCTTCAGCCTGGAAAGGTATTCGCGTAATAGCCTGAGAGCAATACCCTGCCGTCGATATTTGGTCGATACACATACAGAGTGTATACAGACTGAAGGACCTCCTGGGACGTGTGCGGACATGGATTCATGAGTGACGATCTCGCCGTTGGCGCGGGTTGAACAGACGTATCCGATTAGTTCGTGTTGAGGTTGGGTGTAAGCACCGAGAAAGAGATCCCCTGCTTGAGATTGTCGAAATCTAAAACAAGTTATGTAAGAATGGGGTGTATTTGATAGTTAGGAAGAGATAAGTAAGATATCACCGAAATGTATCTAGAGTAGCTGCTTCGTCTGCAGGGAATCCTAAATAAATGGTTAGATTAGAATGAATCGAGTAAGGTTTGAGATAGATAGATACCTTCTTGCTCGATTTTTATTGCAGAATCCAAGTCATCCGCAGATATCCAGTCGAAAATGATATCAGACATGAAGTATGTATGTTGAAGAGATTATCATGACTCATCCAAGAAGAGTTATACAGTTTCCATATATAGTATGTTTATGTAATCATAACATGACTCAATCCAGTGAGCCAATGAGAAGACAAAAAAGAGAAACGTTCGTCGTTCACCGGATAAGTACCCCATATAGAAATCTTGAAATCTTTCAGAATGCACTTTTCCAAAACATACACCAAACTCCTTCTTGATCTCCCACCAGAGTTACGAGAGAATTCAATTCAGTATAGGCAGGTTGGTTTTTTCGTTTTGTCTTTCTCTGTTATACCGAAACTCATACTAAATTCGATTAGCTCAAGAAACTCCTCAATCAAGTCGTTCTAGAGCTTAGTTCGTTGGGATTGAGCCCGGATGTTTTACACCAACTCTTTCGCGAGGGCGAAGCGGGAGGGAGCGGGGTCGAGGCAGAGGCGGAGGCGTGTCATCCGAGGGTTGTGTATGAGTTCGATAATAAGTCTGGGAAGATTGAGCCTAGGTTGAGGATATGGGTTACGTCTCCTCCTCCTCTCTCTCAACGAGGTACCCCCGGGGCAGATAGTCAGACTGAGTCGGAGGATAACTCGGATGTTGAAGTTGGTGATCGTGAATCCAGAGTGCGGGAGGAGGATAAGGGTAAACGCCCTGCTTTTCAGGAGGGGAATATAAGTTTGTTATGGGCTCTTCAGAGGAGAGCTGTATCAAAGGATTGGGAGGAGACGTCGCGTATTGAAGAGGTTGAGTGAGTTATACCCATCCTTTCCACAGATCACTTTCTAACTCTATAACATAACAGAGACGAAGACGACAAGGACACCCATCCCATCACACACCCAACGATTGCCTCCTCCAGCTCGAACGGAACTCCGCGGGAGGTAGTCGTACCACTCGTCAAAGACTCCGCTTTCTTCGAGCTCCTTTCAACCGCTCTCCATCACCTATCCGATCATCTTTCAACTTTATATCAAGATTTCACAGATACACTATCGACTCTATCCAAAGGAATAGGAGATTCCGCTAGACCTATATCCTCTACATCTACTTCATTCCGACCTCACTCGGCTTTAGCGCATCCAGGGTTAATCAGGTTTTCTCCACGCTCGAATAAGGTGCTTTTCTTTTTCCTTCGCTTTCTTTCCTCTATTAATATCGTCAATGTCAATTGTTAATTGTTAATTTTTCTTTCTCTTTCTCTTTCTCTCCAGAGCGATTTATATTCATGGAGAGAAATATTCCAGCTTTACGTCGAGGCTGAGGTATTTGAAAGTATGAATGAGAGTCATCCGGGCGAGAGGACTATCGAGGAGAGTGAGGAACGGTTGAAAGATTTTGTTGAGCGTGTTGCGGAGAGAGGACTTGGGGATCAGAGGAAGCTTAGGTTGAAGGAGAGTGTTGGGATGTTGGAGACGTTTTTGGAGTTGAATATGTTTATTATTAATGTTAAAAAGGTATGATTCTTTCTGCACTCTAAATACGGTACCAGCAATGCTCACTGTGTTTATTGGATACAAAGCTCCAACTAGCAAACTCCGAAGCAACCCGTAAAATCCTAAAAAAACACACCAAACGAACCGCCCTACCTCTCCCTCTCACCAACCCCAACCCCAACTCGTCCGAATACGATTACTACACCCAACAAATGGCACTTATCCCTCAATCCAAATCCAACGCAACCTTCGCCTCACTCCCCCGAGTCCTCGTCCAGGCGATAGGAGAAATTCTCCTCCCGATTATCCCACACCTAGACGACTACTCTTGTATCATCTGTACGAATATCGCGTTTAAACCGATTAGGCTGGCGTGTGGACATTTGTTTTGTGTGAGGTGTTTGGTTAAGATGCAGAAGAGGGGGAAGGGGGATTGTCCGATTTGTAGAGCGCCGACTGTGTTGATGGCTGATCGATGTGAGTTTTCCGAATTCTTTCTATTCGTCCGAGTGTTCCGAGTGTTCTGAAGTTTGTTTTGTATGTTGATGCGTGGGGTGGTGGTGGTTGTGACATAGCGAACGTGGATTGGGCACTACTTAACTTTATGCAGGATTGGTTCCCTGTTGAAGCTCATGCGAAGCTTAAACAGAGTGAGAAGGAGGCAACGGAGGAACAGCTCATTGAGATGGGTATTGACCCGGATCAGAAATGTGTGGTTATGTGAAGGAGTTGTTGGTGCTTGGAGTCTTGGACATAACCATTTTCCGATGTCCGTAACTTATGCATTATTGGATTATTGTATGAAAGTTGAAACAGCTTTTTGTAATGTTCATCTCGATTCTCCAGGCCATGGTAAATTTGAGAGAAAAGAAAAGAGTTGTATTAGAATAGTGCTAATGTTACGATTCTTGTTCAAGCGTTTCCTCCATCAACGTCTCCTCATAATCCTTCTTCAAAGCATCAACAAAATCTTGCAACGCATCACCCTCGATGACAGATGTGAGGTTCATAACGCTCATACCGATACGGTGGTCCGTGACGCGTTCCTGTAATTGGAATTGGGATGCGCGGAATTAGAACCACGAATTGACGAATTGAAGGGGAGAGAGAGGAAAAAGGAGAGAAAAAAAAATAAGGAGAGAAAGGAGAAGAGAAAGGAGATCGCACCTGAGCATAATTATACGTCCGTATCTTCTCACTCCTATTCGCACTCTTAACGAGGTTATTCTTAGTCGCTCGACGCTGGGCAATCTCACGTGTGATTTTTTGATCCATGAGACGTGCGGAGAGGACTTGGAATGCACGGCGTTTGTTCTGCAGCAAAAAAAAATGAAAAAATAAAATAAAATAAAAAGTTGAAGTGAAGAGACGGTAGGAGGTGGTAAGAGGTAGGAATGCGATAGGATGGCGCTGGCTTACTTGATGTTGACTTCGTTCGTCTTGCATTGAGACTGTGATACCTGATGGGATGTGTGTGAGACGGACGGCGGATTCGGTTTTGTTTACGTGCTGTGTAATGCGATACAATATGATTTAGTTAGAAGGGTAGAGGCAATGGGGAAAGGAGATACAAAAACGTACTTGGCCCCCGGCACCTCGAGCACGCATCACCTCGATCTTGACGTCGTCCATAGAGAAAAGTTCTTCTTTTTGTATATCCTGTTCTTCTAATAACGGTAGTACCTGCATACAAATGAGAAGAAAGAAAGTGTATGGAGAATCAGAAGTGTTGGCTTACAATAACAGCAACGGTACTCGTATGTACCCTCCCAGAAGCCTCTGTCGCGGGTACCCTCTGTACACGATGAACACCACTCTCCCATTTCAACGCATCATAAGCACCAACACCCTTAATCTCCACAATCGCATCCTTCGTCCCGCCACCCTCGTTCTCGTTTTCCGCTACAACGGTAGCTTTCCACGAGTTAGTTTGTGCGAATCGGGTGTACATTCGTAGGAGTGTAGCGAGAAACAAAGAGGATTCTGTACCTCCCACACCTGATTTTAGCTCGAGTAGAGCGGAGAGGTTGGTTGTTGTTGAAGGTGGGACTAGGAGGGAGGGAAAGGTGGTTTTGAGTATTGAGGAAAGGGTTTCGTCGAGTTGGTCGTATTCTTCTGTCGCGAGTGCACGCATTGAGGGGTCTGGGTCGTTAAGGAGGGGTTTAACATCTTCTAAAAGCTACTGTGAACGGGTTGGGTATGAATTAGGTAGATGTGTAAGGCTAAACGAACCTTTTGAGTTGATACCCAGTTATCCCAGGCTAACTGAAGAGGTTCTGAATCTTTTAGTTGACGAAGACGATGGATGTCTTCTGGGGAGGACATGTCTTCCGTAAGCTATGAGTGAGTTAGTAGATGGATGTAGGAACAGACGTGTATGAGGTACCTTGGATTGGATGTTGGCTCGTTCGTTGATACGTTTTTGTACGACGCGTAAGATACGTGAGCCATCTTTTGGTAGGTCAGTTCCAGTGGTTTTTTTCTGGAGAAGGACAGAGGAAGTGGATATTCTACGGAGAGTTTGGCGGAGGCATGGTGGTGTAAAAGAGAACATTGAATTTCCCGGTCCGATGCCGGTTTCAACCTTCAGCTATTGCAACCTTCGATTGACTAAGTACAAAAGACGTTTATATATTGGGATATTTGGTATGTGGTCTTCCAAAGAAGAATAATAAACATGAAATGTGCATGCTGTTAGTGAGGGGTAAACTGGAAGGGAACAGGAATGGATACTCGGTGTCGTATCGTACGATGCAAAGTATGTAGATTGGAAAATAACATATGAGATGAGTATACTCTTCATAAATCAAGAACTTGGGCTCGAGTAAGTTTCGACTCGTCAAGAAGGATAACTTTGAAAAAGACATTTGCGTTGTAGATGCGATAAAACCTAGAAGAAAGACCCTGGAAGACCATCCTGAAATTTAAATTCGACCGGCAGGAAGCGAAGCGAAGCAAGAAGGGTGTCTCCAAAACCCCTCAACCTCGAGAAGAAATGGACAGGGATGTCGGCAAGTTTGAAGAAATCCCTCCCCGGGAGGTAAGTAAGAAGTGAGGGAGAACCGGTCTGGAAGGTTTAAATACTATAATAATAAGAACAGTGTTTGAAGGGCAAAGACAACGACAAAGAAGCAATGAAATAAAACACGAATTCCTGTCAAAGGTCCAAAGGAGACAAATGGCGCCGACAAACACAAGATAAAGGCAAGCCCAGAGACTAGAAGCGAGGAAGAATGCGGATACGAATGATGATGGCGATATAAGGATATACAGCAGACACACAGGAAAAGTGCCGAGTAAAAGCAGGGAATGGGTGCAGGTCATGAGTTGACGTTAGAACGAAACGACATAGTCATTCAGAGAGAAACCAATGCGTCCGAGGGCTCGGATATATCCTTAACCGGCTCTAACACTGGACTTGCCTTAACAGCTGCAGCTGGTGGCGTAGTCTCCTCCTCTTCCGTAGCATCGAACTGCAACGGTCGAGTCTGACGATACTGCTGTTCCTCCTCCAAACCACCCTCCCCACACCCTCCGCTATCTGGCAGTGGCGCCTCAACACCCCGCACAGCCGCAGAGTCCGAGTTAGTCTTGGCAGATGCAGATCTCGAATTAGCCCGATATGCATTTCCCCAATCAGAGATGGAAGGAAACGTGAACTCAATCGGAGAGTCCGAGCCTGTCGTTATCTCAATCTGTTCAGATCCCTTTGTCTGCCGTGACTGTGAATGAGAAGGTGAATTCAACATCATGATGGCCTCATCCCGGCTTGCCTCATCTCCCATATCAACAGGTCCTTCCTTGGTGTTATCCTTATCTCCTTCTCTTTCCCTTTCTCTTTCCCTCTCCCTTTCCCTCTCCATCTCTTTGGTCTTTCGCCTCCCAGACTTGAGCTTTATACTATCAGGTCTCTTCAAAATGGCACCAGCCAACACCTCATTAACAGCGCCATCCTCTTCATCATCATACTCATCATAACCACCTCCGAGTCCATCATCCTCATGATAACGATATCCATACCCCTCCGCACTCCCACTCCCACCACCACTATCATTCCCCTCATCCTCCACACCAACAGCAACCCAATCTTCCCCAGGTCCAGGTTCTAGCGCATAATTATTGTTGTTGTTGTTGTTGTTGGTGTTGGTATCGTTACCACCTCTACCTCCAACCACCGGAACCCTTGCACGACCTCTCCTCCTACCACGATCGAAAGCTCCCCTGGGTCCGGGACTGGGAGAGGTATTTGTATTGGGTATACCATCAGGACTCATCTCTTCAGACCCAACAGAACTCGCACCACTACTCGTGTGCACACTTCCACTTCCAAACCCGTTGAGTCCTAGGCCGAATCCCATACCCATACTCATACCCATCACCGCAGCGCCAGACCCCGCGATACCCGAACCAACATTCATACTCATCATATTCAAAAACTGCGTCGGGTGTACCTGAGGCGGAAAACTCGACAATCTACTCTGTGCGCTCTGCGCACCCTGAGAGGATTGTTGTGTCGCTGACGAAGGCGAACCTGGGCCAACAGGGTATGGGAAAAACGGAGAGTGCGGGGAAGGATAGGCTGATAGGCTTGGTGGGGACATTATTCCCATTCCTAAAGGCGATGAGAACATCCCATTGAGACCTGTCAGTCCGTTTACTGGGGAAGATACCGTTGGTGAGCTCACGGCCGAAGCTGAGGCCGAGCCGGGCTGGGTTGTAGATGACGTGGGGGAGGTTGTCGAAGATTGTGGTTGGGAAGACCCAGGGAGTGGAGATTGTGCGTATGTGTTGGGTGAAGGGCTTGAACTTGAACTCGCATTGTTCGTGCCAGTTGAGGAAGGTGACGTCCCGCTTGTCTGAGACTGACCCACGGGAACTTGCAGATGATGATGTGGTTGATGTTGAGCCTGAATAGGCGTTTGTTGCATAGGCATGACGTACGATGCATAAGCGTGTAGTTGATGCATGAGATAACGGATTTGCGTGTGTAGCTAATCAAAAACAAGAGAAAGAAAGAAAGAACAATCAAATATTTCGTCAGAACTGATCCGTAGGCAGTTATGTATCTCAGAGAAATAACACTTACCTCCGCCTCTCGTCTCCTCCACACACTTCCTTCCCACCTCAACATCTCCACTTCCTTGCTGACTTTATCAAGCTGCTCACGACTCTTCTCTTCCCTCATCCTCGCAGCTTCCAGCGCACCTCTCAAGGACGCAATCTGCGTCTGCGTCGACAAACTCGTGCTGCTATTCCCAGACGATCCAGTGGACTGCGGCGGTGTACTCGTGCCTGATCGCGAAGGCGTAGGTGTGCGTCGTGGCGTAAGCGGGTGTCGAGAGGCATTAACATGTCCTGCCGTTGCTGTTGCTGTACCTGAACCCAACCCAGACGTAGGTTCAGCAGTAGACGCTAACGCCAACGCCACGCCATTACCAACAGGCGATCTACACCTCGTGCCACCCACAGCAAATGGATCAGACACGCCGTTTACAGGCCCGTTTAATGTTGGGAAGGTTATGGGTATAGGGTAATCCTCTTCTTCTTCTTCATCTTCCTCTGTCACTCTTGATTCTGCTAACGACGACGAATCTTCTGAGCATGATTCAGGTGCGGAACCTGAAGTGCTATATACAGGCATGGAGACGGATGTAGAAATGCCGAAGGCATCTGGGTTGCCAGGTGTCTGCCGTGATTTCCGAAATCGAGGAGGTTTCCGTGTGTGTGAGGTAGATGGAGAAGGGGATGGAGAAGGTATGTTGCTGCCGCTGCTTGCATGCAGTGTGGGTGAGGAAGAGACAGCAGGGAGGGAATGAGACGATGAGAGGTTTGTACTCTTACTATCATTGTGATTATAATCTGGCTTCTTGTTCTTATTACTCCGGGTATTATTCGAAGAAGATGGAAATGCGGATTGCTCGCCTTCGAGCTCCTTGGTAGATGTGAGAGAAGGGGATTGTATAGATGTCGCTGCAGTAGAGAGCGAGTCCAGCGACGTGGTAGAGAATGCTGCCAGGGACGGTATACTGTCGTGAGAAGTAGTGGGGGAATGAGTGAGATGAATCGTCGGGAGGGTAGAAGATGACGGCAACGCGGTCTGAGATGACCGCTCCTTGGGCGTCGCGTTGAAGTCGTCGTCGAGCTCTTCAGCGGGCCGCAGGACCGGGGTAGTAATAGCAAAGGTATCACCCTCGTCTAGATCTTTCTCGCTGCCGTCCGCACTCCTGCTCGAGCTAGGTCCACGTGAAGGTGTCTCATTTGGGAGGCGACTTGAGCTGCCAGCACTTGCGGAAGAGACGGAACGAGAAGAAGACTGGTCATGGGAGCGCGAATGTTTTGAGGGACTAGAAGGTTCCTGTAAGATTGAATTCGAACTACTCGTCGAAGGGGGACCACCGAGCTCCACCGTCTTGAGGAGTTTGGCTATGTCTCGAGCCTTCTTACCACCTTTCATCAGCTCCTTCATCGGGTCCTTTCCTCGTCTCCGACGTTCCTTTGACCTCGAGCTCTTCGCCGCAGTTTCGCCGGCTATATGGAGGAGAAAAGAAGTTAGTACGTCTGTAACTAGGGATCGACAAGAAAACATGCTCACCGGACACTTGGCGTTGTTCTGCTGTTGAATGAGAAGCAGCAGGGTGAGAAGAGATGGCGACAAGAATGAATGGAATCGTCTAACACGTACCATTGAGATGATTGCTCTCAGGAATCCAGTTTCGCAAGTTGGAACGCCAAAAGACGGCAGAGCCAGCGAGAACGAGAGTAGCAACAGTCGTAGCTACGATGAGAGCAGGATTTGCAAAATTGGCAGAGTTGTAGCTGTCTTGCTCATCGTCCATGGCGATGGACAAGGGGATAAAGAGTGACTGGAGAGAGGCAGGCTATAAATTACCCGCTCCGCCAGGCACAAAAGCACGAGGGACAGTGAAGCATATGTGTTCTCACAGACAGCACCAACACAGAGAATTATATTTATCTCCTTTCACGACATGCTGGCACACAGTAGTGGTACGCCCCAACTTATGTTTTTTTTATTTTTAAAAATAAAAATACCTGTGCGACGTGTAACCCATCCCTCGGTAAATCTTATTTGTCTGCGCCTTCCAATCCAACTTTATTTGTCTGTACCTTTCAATCCAAATAAGATGGCCAATTTGTTACGTAATGCGCTCATATTCAACTTGTATCCAAGCCATGTCCCAGTCTCTGGCGAAACTAACCTCTCTCTCCACACAGACCCTGTCTTTGCTACTCGAACGTCAAAGAGGCTCTTTACTACCTTCTTATTCCACCGACTCTCTCAACAGTAATAATGTCAGCGCACTTCACCTGCCTCAAATTACCCAGAACCTACACCAGCTTCGCACTGGCATCCTAGAGATGGAAGAGCGGGATGGGCGGACAGAAGCTGTTAGGCTACTCAGGAGTCAGTATGATAGAATGAAAAGTATGCTTCCTGGCGTGGAGGGTATCGAGAGGTTTGTCCCATGCATTTGAAATAACAGACTTCCGAATGAAACTGTCATTCATACAGCTTGGACCCTCCAGCACCCCAAACACCCGAACCTCCGTCTCCTTCAGGGTCGAATCCTTCTTTGGCACCTCTACCGCCTACACCTCCGTCTAAAGCTTATGATGAACCACCTTACACGCCGTATACGGATGATCCCGAGGCAAACTACAATGATCCCAGTATCATGCTTCAGACACAACGCGAGATGATGAATGGTGCGTGTTCATGTAACGTGTTTCCTCTCTCGTTGATCTCAGTCGCTCAAAGAACAAGACGCTCACCTTGACCGTCTCTCCCACTCCATCAACCGTCAACGAGATCTTTCGCTGCAAATTAACGACGAACTGGATGTACATCACGGTCTACTAGAAGAGCTTGACACTGAACTTGATCGGACGGACTCACGCTTAAGCGGTGCACGGAGGAGATTAGATCGCGTTGCAAGAGGTGTTAAAGGCAATGGTATGTCCGCGTTTTATTCTTGCCGTATGGTCGGTTCATTGACTCGAAATTGATAGGATCGACTGTTGCCATCGCTGTGCTTATCCTGGTGTTGTTAATACTTATCATCGTGTTCAAGACGTGATTTAGAAGATTCATTTCCTGCCTGGCGTACTTAAGCATTTATCTATATATATATCGGGTTCTGTGACCTCATTTTATACCTCTTCCTTGTTTTGCCTGCGTTTTGTCACGCTGTTCTCGATTTCCGTCTTTTCAATTGGCATCTTTAGGTCATTTGTAGATTATACATCCCATGATATACACTGCATTCCATTATTCACACGATTTATCCTTTGTTACTTTTGCATTCGTCTTTGTATTGATACGGCAAGTACTGGTGAGTAACAAATCCTCTCTCCTGTGTTCTGGTGTTGATTGATTCTTACCGCCCCGGATTGTCAGGTGTTCTCACTCGGCTGCTACAAAACCATATGCCCTTTCAGCCCTTTAGGAAGTGATAACAAGCTTGAATGGATCATAAGTTGACTCTATCGTAACCTCGAGCGCATGCGACATCATCATGGTCATTGTCCACGTTTAACAACAAAGGCGATTTCCGAACTCAATGAAAATGAATCGTCCCCAGTCAATGGACCCGGTCAACGGTCATGAAAGTCGCCCTCCTTCTCACTCGGGGTCAAGTATGCCGGATGGTTGGTATCGATCTCGTGCGGTATTAAGGGAGCTCGACGAGGATTGACAAGTGTGAAGTGCGTTCTCTCGGGTAATTCGGATCTGTTACTCGTGTGCTGATGCTGAGATATACTTCTTACTTAGGACGACCGTCAGTCGAATCATTTTGGCTAAGTGCATAAGTGCTATCTTCAAGACAACATTATTGACTGTGCCGGTATGTTCAATCAATGATCTGATTCTTTGTTTCCCATTCACTCAGCCAGACTCTAGACCCTAGAATCCCGCATTCATCCAAGTAATGATTTCAATCAGTTTCTCAGGATGTGTTTATAGATCTCTACCATTTCCGGCCCCGAGACTAGACAATGCTGTGAGTCAGTTACGTTCTGAAGCACGAAAGTGTGGTAGAGTGCTAGTAGCTTGGTTCCCAGCTGTATCGTGGATTCGTATTTGATTTGCAGATCCGTCGGATCCGGCTTGGGATCTGACTCTTCGAGCGACCCGGGAGGCCTTTATCGAGTGTCCAATAAGTTCTAACTTCCACTAACAGGGCTTCTAGTGACCCCACGACCCACGACCCACGACCCCATGGTGTAGGCGTCAGTGTCACGTCGATGAAGGAAAGACGCGCGATTTCTAGCTATGTATGAGCCTCCTAAACGTAGCTGAGGCTCGTACAAATTGTTTTCATGAACCACGATCACGAACACGCATATATGAACGATATACGAATGGTCCCCGTTGTCCCACAGTCTCAAGCTTCAAGATTTGAGGGTGAAGAAAGCGTGTAACCGCATTTTTTCGTCGAATTATGGAATGTTGTTCACCAAACGTCAGGTCTGTTCGACAGCAGGGACGGGACTTACCCTAGGCAGTTTGACGAACTTCTGTACTATTTATATTTTACATGATTATACCAGGGGTGTCCCCTGGTTTCTTAGATACTTCTGTTATTGAAGACAAAAGACAAATTTCCTTGGAGGCTTAAGTACATGGTGAACATAAAACAGGCACCTTCCCAAAATGAGCGTGTATGTAACCTGTATCACGCTATCAGCTTGAGGTTCGCAACTTCGTCTCGTTATTTTCATTCCGGCTGAACATGTCCCGCACGCACCCAACGAGCATCGTTCAACTTGTCTTCATAGTCTGACGTGATCGTATCCAACGGCGGCCGATACTCGAGCCCTTCTGGATGCTAGAAGCAGAGTCTCTAGCGTTCAGGTGACTCTAGGCCTATGCGCTTGATATCCAATGTCAATATCATTCACTCCGTCGATATCCACGAGTGACCGCAATGCGTTGAAATAGCCTCCTCGGGTTCTCACATCGCTAAAAACGTTGAATCATTTTTGGACGTTGGGAGCATTTCACGTGGCTCGCAACATCGCATCAACTTGCAACCTCGCAAAACCGCATATAACAACGCATCAAGTTTCCTTGAGGGTTATATAAGAAAGACAATGGTTGGGACATTTTTCATCACTCCCATAATTTTCTATAGTATTAGAACCCCATGTAATATACACTAAATACATATGCTATGTTCTATCTTCTGAGAAGGATGCCACAAGATTTTTTGTGGAATTTATGTGCGACATAACTGTACAAAGAACCTAGAATGCGGCATATCCTTCGTCGTCAAAATCATCATCGCTGTCCGACTCGCCTTCCTGCTCTCCTAGCACTTCTGAGCCTTCCCCATCTTCCTCTGTGTCCGTGTCTCCCTCTGTGTCCGAGTCTCCCTCTGCAACACCTTCATTCGGCCCAGGTCCACCAGGCCGTTGCTCCACCATTACTTCGAGTTCGGCATTTAAAACAGACTCTGAGTCTGATCCAGACTCGGAGGTGTCTTCGTTGGGTTCAACCGTCAAGTCTTCAGCTTCGATTCCATCAGGGTGCCCGACTGCTCCACCAAAATAACGGTGTATCATATCTCGGTCAACAAATCTAACAAGGTGAGAAGTCAGTCCCATGCATAAAAGCTGACATAGACAGCACGAACATTCCAACGTAAAAACTTTTCCAATCGTCGGTCACACCTATGGGGCGGGCGAGTGTAGTTTGCTGTGTGGTGAGCAGTTCATTCGTTTTTCCATCTGTGAAAGCTGGCATCATATGACAGCCACGGATGACCATAGCGGGGTCTAAGAAACCGAAAGCATACTCATCATCCTCTGGAACAAAACCCACTTTTGGTAGGCGGTTCTTCTTAAAGCTAAACTTCTCTCCATGAACGGCACCATACCACCGAACCCATAGGAAGTCCATGCGCTGAGGTGACTGTGGAACCTGTGAGAAAGTGCGGCCTTTTCGCATGGGCACGTATTGAACCATGGCATGAAATACACCTAATACCTGAGCATACCAAAAAGGATGTACGTCTTGGCCGGTTTCCGCTGAGTGGACCATGACATTACACTGGTTCCTTGGATTCAAGGAGTCTCGTGCTCGGCGAACATCGTAGGTCGTATAGTTGATGGAAAGTCTACCAATGGAGTACATGCGGTTGTTGATTATTCGGATGTCATTCCTATCTTCATCCGTGAAATCATCGTGGTTGTCGCCGTCAAAAGGACGCTGCAGCATGCGTCCGAGAATGTGATCTTTGAGGTGAGGAATAAATTTCTATGGTTGGTATTTCAGAATAACAGCTGAAAAAAAGATAGGAATAGATTTACCTTCACCGCCGGATCTCCTGCATTCTTCTTAACGAAATCATATATCAAGATTGGATGACTTCGGGAGTCACTGATGTGATAGTGGGCTTCCATGGGTATTGTTTCAGCTGGACCTGGATCTGGAGCGAGATGGTCATGATACTGTTGCTGTTTTGCTGACGTGTGCGCAAACCGGACCCGCATGTAACGTTTTGCGATTTGTCTGCTTGTATCTCTCTTGTTAGTGAGACGATACATCCGCTTGACAAAGCGATGCGCTTGTTCTCCCTTGCAGAGCAATGTCATCAGTTGAAGCATTTTGCAAAGATAAAACTAGGATGAGGTCATGAACTCACCACCTGAGTCGAGTATGAATCACTTGTCCCAAAGAGCACGATAGTATCCGCATAGTCTGAGATAGCATGCCACTTGTACGTGTTGAGATTCAAGGTTTTACGTTTCCGGCTTTGACCAGATGTAGAGGTTGCAGGACCGTCTCCTTTGCTGACCCTCTCGGCAGCTCGCCTTTGTCGTGTGGTAGCTTCACGTTGGGTCTCGTAGGTGTCAAATTTGATGCAAGTCTTGTCCCGGAATTCGCGTACAAACTGACCGAGCTGTTTAGTGATACTCTTCAGATGCTCAAGTGTCGTCTCAGTGTGCATACGAGACTTCGCAAAACCATGCCATTCAGCCATCTTGAAGAGTAAATTCATCAATCGCTTATTGTCCTCTTCATCTGGCAGCAGCCCATCAAAAACCGGCATCGCACATTGTAGAAGATCTTCAAAGTCTCGGGCAGCTAGCTTCTTCATCTCCGAAGTGTCATTGACGAAGCTACGTATGGTCTCAGTACCAAAACGGGGTATCTGACGATATCTGGAGCATGACAGTAAGATAACTACTATTTGGAGAGGAGGAAGGTGAGGTTACCGAGAATTCAACTCCTGTATTTTTCTTGGGCCATCTGCAAGAGCATCCAGTATTCGTATCAGGTGAGTGAAGAGAGCTTTCCAGCTGCCTAATTCAACCTCATGCATGAAATCAACAACCAGCATGCGGTTGAGTTCAAACTGGTTCCCCAAGCGATCTATAAAAGCGTTCTATTTGCTCACATAATGAGTATGCCGCTAATCGAAGAAGTTTCTCGCATGCTCACCATGGTAGGCACAGAGGATGTTTCCTGTAACAGGTTATTGACCGCTGTTGAAGTAATACCAAATGCTCGCTCGTAAACGAATTTTCGCGCAGCTAATACTTTGTCTGTCAGAAATTTCCGGATGCCTTGTTTTTTAAGTCGGAAGAGTGTGTCTCGTACACTGCCGAAAAGATGCATATTCTTCTTCTCTGTTAGACAGCGAGGACACGGGCATAACCCCATGTCACGGATAGAAGCTATCAGTACCCTGGAGAACTGTTAGGTCAAG
>RCHF01004468.1:0-22792 GCA_003987895.1 Neonothopanus nambi | reverse complement strand
ATATTAGGCTAGGAACATGTAGAAGAGATGAAGACTGGCAGGTACGCTAATCATCGTGGTCTTTCATATGCACCAGCTCATATTCGCCCCAGGCAAACTTCTCGTCCTCGAGACTCGAGCCAAGTATCACATGAGTGGAAATCCATCCGGTTTTGCTAAGTCATTTTTCGCTATTCATACGCTGATCTTGTTGACTTAGTGAGCTACTCTTAGCTTGCGAAGCGTGTGTGCYWGTGCAGTCACCTCTTCGTGCAGTCACCTCTTCGTGCAGTCACCTCTTCGTGCAGTCACCTCTTCCTGCCACGTAGTCGGAAATCAGAGACGGAAATCAAGTTTGCTTTATCAAGTTCGGTTCGTGGTTGGTTTGCGAAGGTTGTTACATACGTAGCTGACGCATAAGGTATTTCAGATGAGATTTGATACCGCTCAGATGTACGTGTGCTTTCGTCGAGTTCACCTGTCTTTAGTGTTAGCCTGTACCTACTATACATAGTCAAATATATTTGATCTCGAAATGTTCATTAGACGGCGTGATGAGCTGTAAATACCCAGTACAGCTGAGGGTAGGGTAGCCCTGAAATCACAATCCTTATGATTGGAATTGCACTCATAATGATTGTGAAAATGTTCATTAAACTGTGTTTTTGCACGAATTATGATTGTGAAACACAATCATTTTCAACGAGGCTTTTTTCGAACTCACTCGCTCTGATTGTGTTTCACAATCATTGCACTTGGGAAACACAATGGTCGTAATTGGGTTTACTTTCCACAGTGTAGTGCGATCGACAAAAGGGGCAAACGTATTTCATTTTATACGACGCACGCTTTTTTCACCCCTTTCTCTCCAGTTTCTCCTTCTCGTCGTCGCAACTGGGCACTTCAAAATGATTCGCAGTCGACGAGTACCACTCGTGCTCGTCATACTCTTCGTTCTACTCTCTTTACACTATTGGCATTCGATGTCGACAACGAGTTTTCACCGCTATCCATGGTCTAACGAACCATATGAAGCAGAGATAATATTGGATGGTGTAGACCAGCCTGAATCGCCCGAGAGACTATATCATCCTAATCAACCTATTTCCCCACATCATCATCATCAACCAAAGCCAATTCCACCAAAACCTCCAAGTCATCTCGACTCTCCAGCGCCCCCCGCTGCACCGCCATCACCTTGGTCCTCAGCTGAAGAGTATTTTGTAGGCAACTGGATACCTCGAGAACCACAATATACTTCCTGGGACTCTTTCAAAGCTATCAACGCGCATAAAGCAGGGTGGATTTGGTCTGGGTGTCGAGTTTATAACGATACGCATCTTCCCGATACACCTGAAAAGATATCCTTACGTCAATCCCGTCTTGTGGATCTCATGAACTGGACTTGGAATCCTTCTCGTGGCTCCCTAGTCCCTGTAGACCCAGTATCATTCGTCGTACGACTCCTACAAAGTCCCGCTGGGTTAATCATGTTCGGCGATTCGATTACTAGGCAACATCACGATGCGCTTATCGTTTGGCTTGCAAAGGAGGAAGTGTATCATGATAATGTTAAGGAGGACTATGTCACTTCTTATACTCTCAGACCGAACGGGCCTAGGGTTGAGGAGATACGGAAGAAAGCTGGGGTTCCGGAGGGGAGGTTAAAGAGGCCTTTTTTGACGTTGATTGAAGATCATATGATTTTGCCTGAGGAGGATATTAGGAAGGTTGCTAATGCCCCGAAGGACTGGGTGTGGCCTATCAGGCATCATCCTCATGTGAAGGATTTGATAGGCATACTTAGGGATAGAACGAAGCCGGTGGAAGCGGTAGAAGAAGGGGTCGGGAAGGATTCTATTTTGTTGTTCAGTACCGGTCCTCATGTGAGTGAGAACGGCTCTAGGCGAAGACAAAGCTAATTTAATTTCTTTTTGAATAGTGGTCGAGAAGTCGTTTGCCTATTCCACAAACGGGATACAAGGAAGAACGAGCTGCTATGCTCGATATCTATAACAAAATGGTATTATCCTTACCCACTGTTTATTAACTAACTAACCACATCTTCTCTTCCTCTCCAGCTCCAAATACTTTCGACCCGCTTCACAACCCTCCCACGAACAAAAGTATTTTACCGTTCCTCTGCCTCTCCACACCCCCAATGCGAAACACACATCAAGCCCTTCCCTTCCCTCGAAGTAGCGCTCCAAAACGACGCGCGTATGTTCGAATTACACACGCGTAACCCCGACCCCTCTTCCGTCCCTCTATCCCTACAAGGCGTGCAGCTAACTCTAGAGCTAGCTCAGGGTAGGGGCGAGGGCGAGGGTGAGGGCGGTACGCAACTGCGTCAGCTAGACATAAAACCGATGGGAGAACAAGAACGGAGGAATCATGCTAGATGGGATTGGGATCTTTGGAGGGTTTATAATCAAATGTGGGAAGACAGGATAGGCGAATTGATGAGGGAGAGGCGAGTTCAGGAAGAGGCTCAGGAAGGGGCTAAAGGGGAGGGTGCTGAGTGGTATTATTTGGATATTAGTTTGATGAGTATGCAGAGGCCTGATGCGCATGCTGAGCCTGGGGATGATTGTTTACATTGTGAGTTTTTTTTTTCCTTGGTGGTTTGAGTGTCTGTTTTTTGGGTCGTCTTTGGTTCTTGGATTCCTTTCCATTTTTGCTCGACGCTTTTTCTTTCTTTCCTTCCTCTTCCCTCTCTGTCTGCCTTTCCTCGCACTATCTTTAACCTATTTTACCCTTTTTCTGCACCCTCAACTAACTCTCTCCTCCGTCATAGACTGCACACCAACGATATACGAAACCTGGACACAAATGTTCTACCACCGGCTCTTCTTACTCGGAGAGCTGCCTGAGCCTTCTCAGGAGAAGGGACTGGATGCGGAGGTGGATACGGGGGAGTGAGGGACTAGCAGCGTTTATCGGTGTTGAGGCACGATGTTCGGTTTATCATTGACGTTACATGTGTCACTCTGTATGAGCGACTCGTGACGCAAGTGGCGGAGGGTGTTTCTTGTTCAGTGTCCGTTCCAGGGGTTTTTTTCGATGGGTAACCCATTGACGATTTTAATATTTTTTTTCTTGCTCGCTCGGGTATACCGTCGGTGTTATTGGTGTTGGTGGAGACGGTCATTTCTTCACTGCTCGCAAAATATTGCTATTTATTAACGAACGTCGCTTTGCTGTCTAGATTCTCATTTTCTCTTTCTTTACTATACATACCCCGCATCATACCATACGCACGCATGCACGCATTGGCAAGGCATTACGCATATACTTACATACGAACTGTACATAGAGAAGTGTAATTATTGTTACTTATACTTTTGATAACGGTAGAGCTGTATATACTGGTCTTAGAGGTTTAGAGGATCAGAATGTACAGCATGTCGGAAGAATCAGTGGCAGAGGCTGCCAGCAAGGCTCATGAACGCTTTGTACGGTGAGAACTCACGTGCATCTTCCGGGTCTCCAGAATTCTCGAGTCTCCTCAAAGTTGCTTTCATCATCGACACTGTTGGTCTCGCCCTCACCAATTCACTTCTATTACGCAGCTGATTGCTCATAAGTATGATCTCTCAAATTTATTCTACTTTTCTCCAGTAGACGCTGCTTCGGCCAATGCCCGAGCTACCATGAGAGGACGAGAACTCGCTTCGTCATTACTTCTGACCAGTTGCTATATGTGCACCAGCCCGAGGTTCTCGCCGCAACCTGCTGATCGCCAGTGGGTTGAAAAAACCCTAATTTTCTCTGTGTTTCGGCGATGATAGCCATCGCCAGGTATTCAAGACTAATGTTCTATAGAGTATCGCCAACTCTATACAATACGCTGACACCAATTATTTACGCGACTGAACACAAGACTACTTGCAACGACGCTATAAATAATCTCGTTCTGTAGGATAAGCACTCAGCATAACTTCCAACACAACTATATTCTACAGAAATGGCACACACTACCAGCTCGAAGAAACTCATCCTCGTCATTGGAGCGACTGGCGCTCAAGGTCTTCCTGTCGTATCTGCTCTCCTTGGTCTAAGCAAGGACGGTACACCGTCTCCATATGCCGTTCGCGCCCTCACGAGAGACCCGACGAGTCCTCAGGCTCAGCAACTGGTCGCCGCTGGGGCTGAGCTCTTCATAGGTAGAAATCAACCTCTCAGGTCTAACCCGTTCACTGATAGCGAACCATGAACTACAGGCTCTTTCACAGATCCAGACACCATCGTAAAGGCGTACGAGGGGTGCTACGGTGCATTCGTTAATACCGACAGCTTCACTGTCGGGCAAGAGAAAGAGATCTATCATGCGATCAAGATATACGAGCAAGCTCATCGTGTGCCGCAGATGAGGCACTTTGTTTGGAGTGGACTCGACTATAGCAGCAAGGTATGTTTATTTCGATGTCTTCTGGAGTCGAACGTTTGATTATCCTGGGGATGGATTCATAGCTTGGAAAGTATGACCCCAAGTATAAGGCGATACATCTCGACGGCAAAGGCATCGTGAATGATTTCTTGCGATCCCAACCATCCAGTGCCAATGGTGAAGGGCTGACCTGGTCCATCATCACCACCGGACCCTACCTAGAGAATCTTCGCAGTGTAAGTGACCCGAGTTCGATGAGCAATAAATGGCATGGCACTAACTTACTGACCTGCAGTTCCTCCTCGGTCCACTTCCAAAACGAGAAAACGGAGCCGTAGTATTCTCCATTCCAGTCGGCGACGGCCATGTACCCGTCATTAGCCTCGACGACATCGGTTGGTGGGCTCGATACACCTTCGACCATCGAACCGAAACTTCCGGGCAGGAGCTCAAGATCGCTACTGAGCACCTAACCTGGGACCGACTCGCAGAGACGTTCACCCGTGTTACTGGTATTCCGGCAGTGTACAAACGGGTTTCTATCGAAGAGCACTTTGCTCATATTGAAGGTGCTGATAAACCATTTGTCCTTGAAGACCCGCGCGGACCTACGCTTAGAGACACTTTGAGTGGGATGTATAATACTTGGAAGGATGATTTGATTACTAGGGATATGGAGTGGAATAGGCGTATTCATCCGGGTGGTTATACTCTGGAACGATGGATTCAGGAGAAGGGGTTCGACGGAACTTTGGCTCCCAGTCTGAGTATCACGAAGAAAGGAAGGAACATAACTCATAAAGCCTGATATACTACGAGTTTCAGTACCCGTGCTTTCGGCATACCTTTTTTTCCCTCAAGAATCACATTTTCATTGTAATAAAAAGGCCCCTTGTCTGTGCGAATTCGCTTTCACTTTGGGACTCAGTCTCCAACCAATCTCCAACGTGAGACCCGGCGAGGTGAATGATGAGCACAAACAATTTATCGACAACGACGAATGGATTTTAATCCGATGAGTACCGTTATTCCGATTCACCGACGAGATGATACTCGGGGTTACTGCCAGCGGTGAGCATATGCAGCCTCCCGTCAGCTTTCCTGAAGCTTCTCAAGACAGACGCAGGGTGATAATAGCCGTGCGCTTTTCTGCGTTATTTAGCTTTTGGCTGTGACTGTACCGACCACAAGGTAATGACATGTACAGAATACAACTCTACAGCCTTAGCCACATAGACGTAGACCTTGATAACCTTTGATTGACGTACTATCTTGGCAGTAGACGCTGCAGTGATTGTATACCATAGATGGTGCACCTCTCGCGGTTTCAGATATTGACCAATGACAAAAGGCTCTCAGAGCGAACAGCTTATCCGCCTCTATCCTACTTGCGGACCCGCGGGAGCAGCGAAAAGGCTGACAGCGAGCACGCTGCACGATAAACACGTTCCATCTACAACTACACATCCATTGATTCTCGAACCGAGCAGTGTGTAGCCAGGTGTAGCCATGCACTAATACTTAGGAATGATGAACAATTCAGATAATCATACAATCAATCCTGAGCATCGTAGCACGCACCCATACTTTAGCTTTACTTACCCGGTAAGTTGTATGAAGTTGACCACTGACATTCCCAGATCCTGGGCCCCTACATACACTCTCCGCAAACATTACATTTGACATTGCAAGGCAATGCGCCACTTTGATATGTGTATGCATATCCTATGTAGCCGACGTCGACAATCCCTTGAGTCTAGTTGATCTGCTTGACGGTCCATGCTGTGCCACGATGGCACCAATCTCGTCGCTCGAAACAACTTGACGGATGACCCTTGGAAACTCGCATGACATTTAGAGGCGATCGTCCAACGATCACTGTATGTCTCAAATTAGTAACTCGAATCAGTATTTATCACGGTAAGAGAGCGGGAATCTGAAAAGTCAGAAGATTTTATGGCGTGCCTAAGTAAGAAGAGGCTGGCGCTAGCGTGGCTGAAATACCCCAGGCCGATGTTGGCCATCATATCAGAAATTCAGTATCAGTATCAGTGTCACGGTAAAAGGGAAGCTGCGTACAATATGCAGAAAATATATATAACTCACGCCGGAACACTATACAATACATAGCTGATTCAGTCAATTGTAAGACTCATGCTAAGTCATTCTTCCGGAATCCGAAGTCTGTCAATCAATAAATCACTCCCTGGTAAATGATCTCTAAGTGAATTCTAACTGACTTACCAGGTACCTAGTCCTTTCCTTCCTGTGTACGCAGGTGTGAATAGTCTGTCGGATCTTCCGGAAAAAAACACGATTGCAGAAGGATCTAAGGGGCGTCAATTCTCATCGGCGTCTGTGTATTGCGCACGGACTGTCATTGAATGGCGGACGTCCGTATGTTTATTGTATATTGTATATCCTATACACGAACCAAAAAACCAAAAGACCAAGATTTACGCGTCATAGACTCTGCCATGAACAGCGGGAGAGAACGAGTATGCGAGGGAGAGACGAAAGTGTACAAATGTAGATCGACGTGATATGTAATGAGTCATAGCCATATAGAACAGAACACAGTGAGTGATGATGAAAGAGATGAAAAGGCAACTTGGAAGTGGAAAACAACACAGCAAGATAACGTGATAGATGGATGATGGTGGTGGGGTAACGAATTCCTCTTGAGAAAGAAGGTGGATAGAACGGAAGAGAAGAGAAGGGCTAGTGAAAATGAAAGGTTGAACAGAATCATGAAACTATACACAACATGGAAGTTTCCAAAAAAAGATAGAGTTAAGCCCAGGACAGTCAGGACATAAGCATGCCCAGATGATTAGACCCTGACAATCAGAAAGAAAATTTAAAAGATCAAATTGAAAAATCTCCGGAGTCCGCCAGTCCTAGCCTGGTATTCGCGAGGAACCGTGCACATGTAATGAAAATCTCCCATTAACAAACGCAACCGACATCGGAAGAAAAGGGAGACCCAAAAGAGAGGATATAAAATCAAGAATTCAGAAGAATGGAAAGAGAAACCGTGATTGATGCTGATGTAGATGAGTTAGGGAAAACGCCGGGCATCCCAGGGTAACGAGACGAGTAACGAACAAGCCAACAACGGACGGGCAGAGGGGAAAGTTTGTGGCCAATGGCACTGCGTGTCAATTTCTTTCTATCTCGTGCGTGCACCTCCGTCGCATATGAGTGGTGAAGGCAATCACAAGGCGCGCGCCAGGAATGCAGACATCCCGACTTCATATCAGCCCAAGCGAACGTGAAAAAGTCGCGCAGCTGGGTTTGCATGCGACATCCCTCGCTTGGATGATTAATATCTAGGGAAGTGAAGAAGAACGGTGAATGGTAACATTGACGACAGTGCGTTTCTCGTCATGCATGAATGATTTTTGACATTGGAGGGTATTGCGGGACACATAAAAGAAATAAATATCCGTCCGGTCGAACTAAATGTAATGGGTAGATCGTTTATCATCAATTGAATAGAGCACGAGGAAAAGCAACGGTTGAAATCAGTCTCCGAGGACAACGTCATTGGCGGTGGGAAAGGCGTACCAGAGTATTATGGTAATTGTAGGGTAGATTATACCATAGGTGCAGGCTTGAATGTCATGATCTCCTCGTAGAGAAGTTCCTTCAACTGTTCGCGACTGATATCATCTTTATGCACTGAGAATGCAAGATTAGAAAGCAAGCATTATAGATGGGTGAGCGAAACCTACAATCGAACTCGAAGAATTCGGGATCAAGTGGCGGCGCCACGGGCTCGTCATCGGGATCGTGCTGAGCAGACCGAAAAGCCTTCAGCGAGAAAGCATGGGATACGGGGTAGAGTAATCTTACGTATGCCTCCAGGTACGGGTGTGCCAATGCATCTTCCACAGTTATTCGTTTTTTAGGATCAAATGTCTGATTGGACACAAACCTTCAGCGTGATTGTAGACAAAAACACAGGGAAACATACCAGAGTTTTCGTGAGAAAGTCGACGGCCAATGGATTTGCATTAGGGAAGAGTTGTGAGAATGGTCGACGTTTTCGGAATGGTAACGCCCGAATGTAATCCCTTGATCTCCTCGTCGTAATCGCGTAAAACTCGTCCAAAGTGGGTGTACCAAGGACGTCCAAAATTAGCGTGAGCTGGTGGTGGTAATCCCTTCCCGGGAACAAGGGCTTGCCCGATAACATCTCGGCCAATATACATCCCACAGACCAAACGTCAATGGCCTATATTGAGAACATTGTCAGACAAAGGCATTCATCAAATGAAGAACAAGGGCGAGAGCCTACTTTTGTGTATTGTTTGAAGGTAAGCATGATCTCAGGCGCTCGATACCACCGGGTAGCCACATATTCAGTCATGAAGCCTGTCTCCGTTCCTGACGGTTCCGCGGTCTTGACAGAACGCGCCAAGCCGAAATCACAAACTTTCAGGTCGCAGTTGGCGTTGAGGAGGAGATTAGATGGTTTGAGGTCTCTGTGGATAACATCGGCGGAATGTAATGCTTTGAGGGCTCGGAGGGTTTGGTAAATGAAATATTGGGCGTGATCGTCTGATAAGTCTTGCGTCCGAATAACGCGATGCATGTCTGTTTCCATAAGTTCTTGAATGACTGTGAACGGACGATGAGGGTCTGGACAAGTGTTTGGCTAGGGCAAATTTGACATACGATACACTTCCTTGAATGCTTCCAGCGATGGGGGTTTGATGATGTCTAGGACCGAGATGATCTGGTGACAGGATCAGTATCCAACGTGTATAAGACCGTAGACAATGACACGCACGTTTTCACTAACACCCGCCTCGCTCAAGAATTTGAGCAGTTTTAGCTCTCTAAGAGTCCGCAAGCAAAACATCGAGTGGTCGAAGGGAGCAATCTTCTTGATCGCGACCTTGCGGCCACTTGGGCGATGAACAGCAGAGCAAACGATACCATACGCGCCCTCTCCTACGACGTCGAGAACCTGATACTGCGTTCCTAATAGCCCATAAAATGGTTTTAGACAGAGAAAAAAAAGGACAAAAAGCAGATGTGGCACTGACCGACGTTAAAACGAACTTTTCTAGGGGCAGCTGCGGTAGAAGCAGCATGACCATGCTTAGACTTTGAGGTAGCCTTGTTGTCAGCCTGAGTAGATTCTGGCATCTTCAGCAACTTGGGGGGAAGATGGTGGTAAGTAGAGAARAGAGAGCAGGAGAATTATTATAAACCTGTTTCGGGACGGGTTAAAGAACAACAATAAGTACAAGAAAGAATGCTTCTTATGGAAATCGGCTATTACCACTGATAGATAATAAAAATTTTATTTTATTTTTTAATTCTCACTTTTTGTCATGGCAATCGATACTTCTGTATCGTTGGCAAGCTGATTTTGATAACTTCATTCCCATGTGTGTGCCCATGACTGATCTACAAAATATAGTTTATACTGATGATCTGACGGAAAGCGGTAGTCTACTCATCTTTCAGTGACAATCACTATGAACCACCACAGCCTGAGCTTATTCATTGAGCTTGCTCCCGGTCCACACGTGAAACTCATCTGCCACTCTCATTTCAACGACTGATGTAGCCGGGATGTAGCCCAATGGGCAGTGTTCAACGCACTTGATACGCTTACATGTATGTACTAGTCTTTGTGGTTCTCATTATCTGACATGTACAATTGCCAAAGGCGGCCAGCTCATATGAGAGGTGCCATCGTAATGACAAGCATTCTCCAGCGGACGATGTTCTCACAGAGTGCGACGAAAGAGGCTGAGCTGCTAGCGTACATCGCTCTTTCATTCCATCTTGATGGCAGTCCTAACACTTCGGGGCGTTTCATTAATTCCTGTCCGAACTTTACTGAGCTTTGCTCGCCCTTGTCAGGTCCCGGCTCTGTTCCGCTCACAATGGATATGAACTTCGGAGCTTTCGTTCAAAGCAAAATCTTCTCAATCTTCAGCACAATTCAGCGCAAATACATAGGCGTTAAGCTACACGCATCCGTCTTCCCGTCGTTCCTTTTCCACTCAACCTTAACTATTTACCTCCAGCTGACTTCAAGGAAACTTCAAATGAGGATCCCAGGCACAAACAGGTACAATTGGAACAAGGAGGAAGGCACCAACAGCGGAAGAATATACGACTTCTTGCGACTCTTATTGTGTTGGCCAGCAGACAGGCTTCTAGGTGCGATTCCGTGGGAGAGGAGGGAGAAAAGAAGATAAAGAGAACAAGTCCAGAACAATTGTACAAGGTGAGCACGATAGTTGCGGTCATTACTCGCAATGTACAATCTAGCGGGGCCGCAACACTAATAGGGGCAGTAGGCATCAGTAGGCACCCCGAACCTCGACGCTCTTCTTGGAAGCAGCTGTCTCTTCAAATGACATATAATCTACGATCATCTCTAAAATGATTGGTCGGAAGAACAAGCAAAAATCTCAAGATAGATAAAGATGAAACTGACCGCTTGACTGCTTGAACGTACGTCGTAGATTCAACATGTGAAGGGGAGTTACTTTCTACAGTTTCCTACTAGCGCTCTAAAGATGATGATCAATATCAATCTAAAGCCGTCACTTGCCACGCATCACCGGTGACCGACGCAATTTAAGTATTTGACGCACGGGGGTGGACTTAACATCCGGGAGCGTACACACCACCCGAGTTGCATAGCTCCTGAGAGCTCCTAAGCCCTCCTAAGCCCATGACAGGTAGAGATGCTTTGAGAGGCCCTGGTAACGGTATGTCCAGATAACTATTGTCAAAGCAACAAGATCGGCTAACGGGACTTGTCCCCATCGTTCAATTGAACTTCAACTTATGTAGAACATGTTGAGTCATACACAGTGAGCCATTTTTCCCTCCGACTCTTCCATAGAAGACCCGACATGGTGGGAATTTCAGCTGGTACCATTGGCTTGGGCCGGCTACGAGGCCAAATTTCGAATTTCTCGTCAAGAAATAAAAGGAATCCGCATGGATCTGCAACACGAAGTACATGCACTCACTTGTGTATTGGACGGACGAATGCTAGAATGCTTATTAGGACGAGATGAATTTGAACGATTACAACAGTCTTATACAATCTATGGATAGATCGTAGGATATTTCGCTCGACGCGGAACTTGTATCCTCAACATTTGTATAAGCACAGAGTTTTCCGAGACTGCCGAAAGCTAGTGCCTTTGAGGATAATTCGTCGACGGCGGACGCAATGGTAAGTACGCCAACGTCGCCAAGTAACTTTTCAAGCCCATTTATGCAATAATTTAAAATGGTGACCCCAACGGTTTATACTGCATGGGTTACATGCTGTTACCTGCTGTTACACGAGGGTTTGTACACGGCGCCGGCGTAGCGTTACTTAGCCCGACCAGTCCTACCTACAAGTCAGTAGCCGCATGAAAAAATGCCGAGGAGACCAGGGTTGGTTTGAAGGTGAATCTATACCGCTGTGTGTAAGTAAAATACTTAGACTCTGACGTTGTCGTCCAGCAACACCAGGAGCCCTGAATGCGCGCCCAGAAAGGTCCATCAGATTTTTCAAGGATGTACATAGGGTCCGCTAAACGTTATGAGTCCATGGCAGCCGGACAATGGCGCGGCCTCTCTACCGTCCTACGGAGTTGGTCGGGCATCTACAGACTGAAGCAGCTCAGAAACAGAGACTCATTGCTCCATACCACACTTACTGACATCGGCAATGTACTTCTCCCTTTCGAAATGCGGAAATGCGGTGCGTATATCATGATCAGCGGGAACGATGAGGGAGGTTGAGGTTCTCGAGAAAGAGAAAAACAGGCGAGCTTCTTCAATCCGTCGGAAAGACGGTACGCCAGCCAGCTATGCGATGCGATAGGGTGGAGTGGTATTCCGTGGTTTTCGACTGTGAGTCAGGAACTGGCGTATAATGAATCCACTACTTATACCCGAGAGGCAACTTTGACCTCAGTCTTCACTACAGTACTGTTCGTTGGAGGGAAACTGTTGTACACAGCTGCGGATATCGAGATCTAGGAAAATAACTTGAGATTAAAGCTTAAAGCTAACCTATGAAAGTTCAGATACAAAATATAGCCATATACTCACCATTGGTGTGTAGAGTGCATCTACGATTCAACTCGACGTGTAAGTACCTATCCATCGAGTGCTATTTCCGAGATGATCTGAATCAGCCGATGAAGCGGGATTCGGCAGGACATGGCGTTCCATGAAACTTCGGGATGAGCGTGTATCAGTCATCAAGTCTGGAGTACATGATTCCTATACAGTAGGGGTCTTTAGAGAGCCACTGAAAATTGTCTGTTCCGTCCACGAAGAATGATGATCAACTAGTCAACTTTCAGCCACCCGCGTAATTTGATCTTTTCAAGCACGTATCAGATGTGGCGCCTTGATACAGAAGATACGATACTTAAGGGAAAAAATGAGCAGCATTCTGAAGGACATCTTGAATGCAACGATGTTCGAAGTTTGACTTGAAGTTCCAGTCTGTCACAGCCACTGACGCGTCGCGTTTGCCCGGGCCGAGATCATGTGCTCATACACGTGGGTTGTGTGACTATTTGTGACTGCGTTACACACGTTACAAACTCTAACGTGTCAGCCGCTTTCCGTGGCAGTGACGCCAGCACAACTCTCTTTCGAGTCTTTGACTTCGACGTTTGCAAGTCGGTTGCGGTTTATACCGCCTAACGTTCTTTTCCTGGTTACCCATTCTTCAATTCCATAGTGATATTTCCCCTCAGCGAATTCTTACAAAATGTCGATGGAGCAGCAAGCGAAGGCTCCGCCGGAGTTGAAGAAGGTGGCCCAGTTTTTACGGAGTGGAGGTGCAGGAATCAAAGTTCGCGTTGGTGCTTTGAATGGAAAGAGGATTGATTATTTCAAGGGTAAATGATACATCTTTGCCAAGGTATCTATGCCTCAGTGATTCACTATTTTTACTAGGGAAATCCGCCGTGAAGGCACTGCTGTCCCCGGCATACCAGAAACAAAAGAACATGCCAAAAATCACAAATGAAACTGAAGCGCAGACTGTTCTACATGCAGTAAATGCATTCACGTTCTTCCTTCGCGTCCAACGTGGCGGTCCATCGGGATCTTCGTCATCCTCGCCGAAAAGTCTACAGATCATTCAGGAGCAGAAGTTTGCACCTGATGAGTACTACGCTTGGTTCTATGATGGTTCACAGTGGACGACGTATGCTGGTGGTATCTTGATGGTAGCAATTATGTTGGGAGGGGTGATGTTCCCGCTGTGGCCGCCGACCATGCGTCTGGGCGTGTGGTACCTAAGTATGGGAATGCTTGGTCTCATTGGACTGTTCTTCGCCATCGCAATCGTACGACTGATATTCTATATCATTACTGTTGTTGTTGCGAGCCCGGGTATTTGGATATTCCCCCAACTGTTCGCAGATGTTGGATTTGTGAGTGCTTTTTGCTTATGTTCACGAATCAGGACCGTAAGCTGATCTTTTTGGCTTCTAGGTGGAGTCATTCATACCGCTGTGGGAATGGGATATTCCAAAGAAGAAGTCGAAAAAGAAGAAGGGCGACAAGGAGAAGAAGGAAGCTAGTGCGGCGGAGAAACATAAGAAGAACGGCGGTGCTTTCATAGAAGAAGTGGAAGATTCCGGAGATTCTCGACCTCAGAGTCGAACTGCGAAGGTCGAGGAGGTTGAAGATGAGGATGCATAGATATCTATCTAGTATGGTTCCATGTACAACCGCACCCGTGTGTGGTCCTTTCTCTTTACGAGCTGGCTGAAAATCTTCTATAAGGACCTGGATTTCGTTAATTTTATGCTGAGCGTACCTATGGGCTCCTCCAGCCCAGAGCGTCCTCGCGGTGGCTCGGACTATGAGCCTAGAAGTTTTAGGGCAGCTGACACTGGTGGAAGAATATGCTCAATGCATCCAAGTCATCCTGCGATTGCCTGTGAACTAATTTACAGTACTAATTGGTACTACCTCGCCAACAATGAAGATTTTATTGAAGAGATTCTTAGATTCTTCATTTTTGAAAAAACTTCAAGTTGAGGATTCACCAAAGCGCTAGTGTCGTGCATTCGCTAATCTACACAGGCAGAACGAATTGTATTGGCGAAACCAGTTCATCCATAGTAAACACCCTTCGGAACAGCATGCATGATTTGGGCATCCACTGCTGAGTGCACGGATTTTGGCGCGGATACAGTGACAGTAGCGCTATTGATGGTTGTTTACCAATACCTTCTGCTTACTAATACCATAAGCCTAGAGATTTTCAGGAACTTTCCCATTTGTCAGTCCTCGGTCAGCAAATAACCCACCCGAAGCATTTTATAATGGGTCTGCCAACCTTCAATTCACGTATCAGCTTGTCTCTTGTAAATCGCCGCTATATTGATCTTAGAGCTCAATGAAACAGACATTCGTCAGCTCGCCCAACCTTCGCCTCACCAAGTTCAATTGTCAGTAGCGCGTTAAATCACCACCGGGGTTTGCAGGTCAGCTTTCGGGCAAGAATATAATCTGCCCGAATTGGCGATTGCGATTTGTGAGCACAACTGGGGCTTCAGAGTATAAAAACCACGAATTTCAGTATGCATTCTTCAGAAACCACATTCGATTTACACAAGCATGTCCACTAAACAAACTGTCCTCGTATGTTTCATCCTGGTTAAAATTACTGGCGAACATATACTGACCTCTTTGTAAATAGGTTACGGGCGCCTCAGGCTTTGTAGCTTCTCATGTCGTGGCTGAGCTTCTCAGTAATGGATACGCTGTGAAGGGGTGGGTCGAGTTCTGGTCAGGTCGCTGTCTTGATATCGAACTAAAGTATGCTTGATTGAATTAGAACTGTACGACCTGCACGACTAGAAAGCCTAAGCGCCAGCGTCGGCTCCAAGTTCGCGGACTTCACGGCGGTTCCAGTTGCTGACATCGTCAATGATGATATGTCGGATGTCTTGAAAGGTCAGTCATATTTTACTTATTTCAGTCGCGAAAATTCTGAATAGAGGCGGCGTACCTCCAGGCGTCGATGCTGTCATCCATACGGCTTCTCCTATGCCTTCCAAGACATCTCCTGATAAGATTGTTGAAGTGAGTACTGTGATCGCTCTAGACTTACTGGGCGCTTTGACGAGCGACTTGTCTTGATTCCCAGGGCGCGATCGATGGCACGGTAAACGTCATCAAGCAGGCTGTCAAAACTGGTATCAAGAAGATCGTTCTAACCAGTAGCTTTGTGTCCGTCTTGGATCGTGAGTGTACATTTTCGAGCACTTCTCGCATCTATTAATCACTCTTCATCATATATATAGCGGGTCTCGAAGGTTCTTTTAGCGGAACTACCTTTACGGCGTCTGGTGAGCTCTCTCTAGCTAACTGCATAACTTTTAACTTATACGCGCTTGGTCCGGGAAACACAGACTGGGGGCAAGTCACCCGCGAAGAAGTCTTGAAGGAAATCGGTAACAAGCATCCTTTTTGGGTATATTGTGCAACGAAGACTCTGGCGGAAAAAGCCGCATGGGAATTCGTAGAAAAGCATCCTGAAGTTGATTTCAGCACAAGTAAGCAGCCACGAGCCCTCGAATACGTTCACGTTCACCCTACTCACACATACATCGTTCGGTATTGTCTACAGTACTTCCTCCCTTTATTTACGGCCCATTCAGGAAGGATTACCCTGCTCCAGCGCCCAGCGATATTTCGACCAACGGATTCGTTTACGGCCTCATCCGAGGAGAAGCCGGGCACGCTCTACCAGACCAAGGACCCCCTTACTTCTGCGACGTCCGTGATGTGGCTAAAGCCCACGTTGTGGCCCTTCGTGTAGGCAAATCCTCTCCAAGTGGTTTGAAGCGAAAGAGGTACCTCATCTCTGGGGGTTCCTTCACTTGGCAAGAGGCAGCGAAATATTTGGCAGGCGTTATGCCGGAATTGAAGGGCCGTCTTGCGTCAGCTGAGAAAGTAGCTCAGTTCCCGGGTCCGTTGAGTGTTATTGATGTTGGACCAGCTAAGAAGGACTTGGATATCGAGTTCATAGAATGGAGGCAAACTGTTGCAGACGCCATCACGTCGTTGGTGGAGGTCGAGAAGACCTGGAACTGATGTTTCTTACTCTCCACAAGAGGCACAGTATTATAGCCGTAGCTGTCCAATGTAGCTTGTAGATAACCGAACTTGTCTTTCTAGATCTAAGCATGCGGCGAGCAGGCTGAAAAACTGGTCGAGCCGGAATACCAGTCTTGTGCTTACGCAAGCATCCTCGTCAGTTGGGCGCTTCTGTCCCTTCGTTACCGTCCTCGTTCTACTCAGACTCTTCGTCGTCTTTGATCGTTTCATGTCCCTTGACATTGAAGCCATTGTTCTTAAATCCAGCTGTCTAGGTACCTCACCAGATGCATGCGTACTTGATCTCGAAGAACGCTGGCACGATGAGGCAATCCACACGCTCCAAGCGCACATGGACAGTTTTCCATCCGCCTCAGAACAACATCCCTTAGCGGCAATATCTCTAGCTCGCCTCTTATACAACAGAAACCTCTGGCGGCATGGTCATTGTAAAAATGATCTTGAATGTGCCATTTCCATTTTACAAGACTGTCTTAACTTGAAGAGTCAAACGAACTGCCATGACGAATCTCTCCTGCTATCCCAATGTTACCTAACTCAATTTGTGATGCAGGAGGGCACTGAAAAGCTAGATAAAGCTTTGGAATGGGTTTCGTTTTCCTTGGAACGTGCTTCGGATGTCACGTACCGCTCCAAATGCTTACAGGTCCGCGCAGCGGCTTGCTCGACTTATGCACTACATCGCCCTGCCGACCCTATCTACATGGAGAAAACCACGATACAGGATATTGAAGAATGCCTTTTAATTTCTCGCTCGAGCGAAATAGGTGTTCACGAAGTCATGCTAAAAGCAGGGGCATGTTACCTAGGGTTAGCTCAGCGTACGACTACTACTCCTAATCCGACCCATCTAGCAAATGCTATGAAATATCTCAAGGAGGCGTACACCATCTGGCCTATCTCGGAGTACAATTCATGTGGAATCTCGAATCTGCTAGGGCAGGTCTATGGAGTTCACCACTCGAGATGCCACGATATATCTCATCTCCAGGAAAGCATAGTGTGCTGCAGGGAGGCATTAGATTGTGCGCCAGATCAAAGTATGCTTCTCGGCCATTTTCATCTGGATTTGGCAGTCTCTTTATACGCGTGGTACGAGGTCAAAGCCCAGCTTGTGGATCTCGATGAAGCCATCTTGCATGCTCGTGAATCTCTGAAAATCGGTTCTGAGCTAGTTTCGTTTCGAGCACTCGTACATACCAACCTTGTTGTCATGTTGAGGAAGCAGTATACCATTACTGGGGATATCGAGGACCTCCAAAATGCTGTCCACCATGCAGAAGAGGCATATCATCTCGATTCTCGAAGCGATGCCTTCGTACGTTGCAATGTATCTATTTCACTTCGGTCTTTGTTCGAAGTGACAAGTGATCTTGAGCATCTGCACCGTGCGATAGAGTATGCTGAGATGGCTTTGCAGGCCAGCTTAGCTTTTGATGGCGACGGCTACATTGACACTGAGGCTCCTGTGTACCTCAATAATTTAGCATCGATGCTTCGTGCTCGCTTCGAAGAGACTGGAGACATCGCAGATCTGGATATGGCTCTGAAGCATTGTCGACAGGCGACCCAAATAATATCTGGCATAGTTCAGATGCACCGTCCCTACCCCGATCAATCCCTCATTATGAGCACACTATCCTTAACTCTCCTCCGCCTATTCGAAGTCACAGGTCGGGCTATATACGTCGACGAAGCTATCCTCTGCGCACATACTTCTGTGGAAATGCTATCGAAGGGACACCACGAGAGGTGTGAACGTATGGGGCTCTTGGCCCATGCCCTCGTGCGGAGGCATGAGTATCTAGGTAAACAAGAGGATGCGGAACAGGCGGTGATGTGGGCAAGAAAAGCTGTTAAGGCCGTCATGCCGTTTGATAAGCGTAGGGCGCAGTTTCTGTTGACGTTCGCGCTATCTCTCCGGCAGTTGTTTCTTATGAGGCGAGTTCTTGGAGACTTGTACGAAGCTGTCCAAGCTGTCCAATCAGCTTTGAAATGGCGCGAGGCTGGCCATAGGCAATATATGCTTTGTGTCGATGGTCTTTGTACCCTCCTACGTCTTCGACATATGTTTGTGGGTCAAGAGGAGGACATCAACGATGCGATCAGGCTTGCCAGAGAATGTCTGCAAGCTAACAGTACTAATAATGGCACAGACAAAACGATACTTCAAAGAACACTTATGTGCACCTTACGCCAGCGAGGGGATCCCGACGATCTAGATCTTTCCATTGCTATGGGAAACGCACTCCTCGCAAAAACACCCGATTCTTCTCCTTTGCATTCTTTCTTGGTACTCGATGTTGCGGTGTCGTACGCTGCACGATACCTACAACGTAGATTGCGTGAGGACTGGCGGAGGGCTACATCGTTGTATGAAGATGCGGCTAACGATGCTAAGCTACCGCCTTTCAAGCGATTTGATGCGGCTGTAGTCTGGTGCGATCTTGCATGGGAGGGGAAGGATTGGGCGATGAATTTGAGAGCTCACGTTCAACTACTCGATATTCTGGAGATGCACGTGAGTCTGAATCACAGTCGTCAAGAACAACTGAGAAAGATCAGGGATATGTGCGAGGGTCTTGGGTGTAACGCAGCTGCGGCTGCTATCCAGAAAGGTGAAATTGAATTGGCTGTACAGCTGTTAGAACGCGGACGGGCGTTATTTTGGAGGAGTAATGCTTGGCTAAAGGTAGATTTTGGGGCCGTCAGGAATGCCGATGTTCGGTGTGAGTTACAGAGATTATTTGGTGAGATTGAGAAGCTTCAATCTCAGATCTCTGCCTTTGACTCCATACCAATTGAGTCCAGACACTCCTCGTCTGCGAGAGCAATTGAGGAAGCCGAGTATGAGCTGCGCCGGCTTTCAGAGCAGCTTGATCGGCTGAGGAGGGAAGAGGTATACTCACTGGGACCTGATCCTAGCAAGCCAATCTCAATTGATCAGATAAAAAGTTGTAATGAACAAGGTCCAGTGGTCATTGTAAATGTCAGTAAGTACCATTGTGATGCTGTGATTTTGCGTAAAAATCAGAGCGTAGTGTCTTTGCGACTTGGCGATATCAGCTACGACGATTTATGGATGATGTCTTGGGAGCTGGGGGAGCGCCTTCAGTTAGCCGGTCGTGGATATCGATCAGGACGCGGTCGACTTGACATTGAGAATGATGAAGAGGATCAAGAACTGAGTAGAGAGAAAGAGCTTGATGATACAATTGAAAAGGTTTTATCTCGGCTTTGGGTTGCTATTGTTCTTCCTATACTCGAGGTGCTTGGATTCACAGTAGGTCATTGGCAAAATATAATCGATAGATTCGGTTATCATCTGACTACTATTCACACACAGAAGGAGGATCCGAGCAGACGCTGTTGGTGGTGCCCAACAGGTCCATTAGCAAATCTTCCTCTTCATGCAGCTGGTGTATATTCCTACGAAAATGGTTCAAAGTCATTCCATGGTAATCATGCACTATCTGACATCTTCATACATACCAACTGTAACCTCGCTCATACAGTCTCGGGATCGGGATCGAACACATCGACTTCACCCCAAGTTAACTGGGGAGACGAAAATGGAATATAAGTTCCTAGTTGTCAGTGTACCCAATGCTCCCCATTTAGCCCCCATTCCCGGAACATCTTCAGAGGCCAGGGCTGTGGTAGAGAGTATACGAAACAGTAACGACAAACTAGAAATCTCGCATCTGCATGCTAGCGCTGCAACGGTTGATACCGTACTTTCCGCTCTCACCAGCGAGTCCTCTCAGGCTGATGCTCACGGTACCTTGAAGCGCCAATGGGTCCATTTCGCCAGTCATGGCCAACAAGACAGTCTAGATCCCCTCCAAAGCGCTTTGTACATGTCCGACGGCCCGCTAGAAATGCGAATGATTTTGGAACGCAAACTGAGCGCTACGGTTGAGGGAACATTCTTGTCAGCATGCCAGACTGCCATGGGAGAAAAAAATGGGTCTCCGGACGAGGCGCTTCACCTTGCGGGTGCACTGATGTTTTCGGGATTTAGGACCGTAGTCGCGACGATGTGGGCAATTGATGATGTGTACGCGAAGAAGGTGTCGAAGGCGTTTTATAGACGAATGACACGCTCCTCCGAAGGGCACGAGGGTGGCGGGTTTCGGTCGGGAATGGCAGCAGGTAGCATACGTGAGTCTGTAGAAGATTTAAGAGCGAGGTGTGGTGACGGAAAGGAATTTTGGCGCTGGGTACCGTTTGTACACATCGGGGAGTAAGTCAGGCTCTGAAAAAGTCAGCTTTGACATCTGCTAGTGTGTAAGGTAGCGGACAGTCACTCCCATCACATCACATGACCTTGAAGCGTGACAGACTTGAACGATGTACTCGTACCTCAAAAATGAAAAAGGTGGAAAACCAAGACCAAGGATAGACAGGGGACATCCTAAGGAAGAGATCTGTGGTCACAAAATTTTTTTTGAAGGTGATCTGGGGGAGCAGTTGACTCAACAAAAAAAGGATTTTTTATTTAACTCCAAATTGAGTTTCTGAGCGAATGCCATCACTTTGAATTTTCTTGCCAAAAATTTCGCCACCCCTTATATAGTAATTCCCACGCTTACTAAGCATATTACATAACACGGCAGAGGTGATCCGGTCCTCCGAGTAGGCTCACGGTGATGAGTCAAGACCATCTTGAGACTACCTAAATTCTCTGGAAGGCTTTAATATTGCTTTAATAAGTCTTTCTGAGTGTCTATGAGCCGAGAAACATCTAAGACAAGGACTTGAAGAATTCTGACCACCCTCCACTGACATTCCAGGCCTGGAAAACTTCCGGGTACCCAGGCAGGTACCCCTCAAAAAAAATTTCGCCGCGTGACACCGTGACATGTCACGTATCACGTGATTTGATGGGAGCTTATTACGCAGCGTACGTACGTCGTCTCTAGTATCCCCAGCTATGTATGTATGTAAAATCACTCAGAAAATGACAATAAATGACAAGTTTGTACCGATAGTATACCGCAGGTCAAGAAATTCAAAAAGGATCACCAAGCCATTACTATTTCTCAATTTCATTTTTCACCTGCCCTCCAAAACTCTCCTCCTACTCATCCACCTGGCTTCCATTCACCTAACCCTCCTCTTCCCCGCCCCCGACCTCGTCTTAACCCCAACTTCACCCTCCACCCCAGCCCCAGCCCCAACAGCACTCTTTTTCGTCCTTCCCTTACTGCCAGCCTTCTCTTTATCCTTAGCGCCCGCCCGCGCGCCTGCACCTGGTGCACCTGAAAGTCTCGAAGACCTCCTCCTCGCACCTCCAGCGTCTTCGTCCGCAGATAAAGCTAACGAGGCAGCAGCAGACGAGCGGGTCTTACGACCAGTACCGCGCTTTGATGTAGCACGAAGCGGAGGGAGTACATCTTCTGCTTCTACTTCCACTTCCGTGCCCTGCTCATCGTTGTCGGTATAATTATCATATGCATGACCACCCTCATCAAAATCTGACTCGTCATGATCTGACCCGGATAATGAAAGTGAAGGGTACATTCCTCCTGGTACACTCCTCTTCAACGCAGAAGTCGAAGTCGACTCACGTTGGTTTTGGTTTTGTCTTGTCTTCGGTTTGGATTTCGCTGAAGAGGACGACTTTGTTTTCGATTTGTATCCCGTGCTCGCCTCAGTGCTTGCTTGTGTTCGCGTAGTCGACTTGGCGGGTGGTAACGACGCTTTCGTTGTTGTTTTGGAATGACCATTTCTGGCTAAAGAACTTGCACTTGCACTGGGCTCCTCTTCATTGTCGTCGTCGTCATAGTCATCATCAAAAGCCCCAGGAGGCCTCTTTTTACTTGCAGACGTAGACATAGACAAGCCCGAATCCATCCCTCGCTCATTAGCATTGACGTTGACGTTGGAGCTATTAGCTCCCGACAACGACTTCCGAAACACCGACCCAAAGCCCATACTTTCACGGTTCGCACTAGACCGAGTCTGAGAGCGATCCGCGTTGGTCGAGAAGAGCGAGTAACCCAATTCCCCTCCTCCTCTTCCCGGATATTCATCAAGGTCAACATCCATCCCCTTGCTTTGCTCCCCACCTTCACCCTCACTTTCTTCCTCATCCATACCCCTTTCCTCCTGCTCCTGTTCCTCATACCTACCCCCAAGCGCCGTCTTCCCAGACACAGATGTGGAAGAACTTGGAACGACAGTCGGTTTATAAAATGCGTTCTGTTTTCTCCCCGACGTCGAGAACGAGAGAGGGAGTGAGGGTCTCGATGAGCGGGGCTCTTTAGGTGAATGAGATTG
>RCHF01004467.1:0-20368 GCA_003987895.1 Neonothopanus nambi | reverse complement strand
CTTGAAGATCTGATTTCAGACACTGGCATGTCCATGCCTGCTACTTATCCTCGTGTCTCGTTATCCGACCCTCAAGGTTCCCTCTCCTTCTGCACTGACATTAATGACGATCTCACCTCTGCCTCTGGATCAGCTGCCTCCTCTACTTTATTTTCTTCCGCTCCCTCTGCCTTCTTGACCGATCTCGAATTTCCGCCTTCGCCCCTGCGCACCACCGTCAGCTCTGTCGACTCTATTCCCGATGCACGGCAAAACTACACCCAGCTTCCTTCTCTCTACACGCCCTTGTCAACACACAAACTCAAAGGCACCGAGTCGGCAGTGTCACCTACACTATCATCGACTCCAACGACACCACCTGGCAGTGGACCCCAAGCTAGTAGTTTCTCTACAGCTCATTCCAGCCCGCGTCTATCATTCGCACAACATTACGGGCTCTCACAACAATCAAATCAACATCAACATCACGCTCTACAGCAGGCTCCTTTGCATCAGCTTCCTCAACAGCACCAACAGCCGCAGCGTGTAGTATCATCCGATGGTAATAATAACCCTACTAGCTCCTATACCTCTCCTTTGCGCAATGCAACCTACCCCTACCTGGCTGATTCTCCCAGGCCTCGCACCGATCCTATCCCTCAGGCACCTACACCTACTTTTTCCTCAGATGATAGTGTGCTAGCCGACTCTTACAATAACAGAGTTACCATGTTTTGTCTTTTTGCACAGGGTATGATTCCCTTAACTGTCAAGCTAGACGGTCTACTTCCCGTCTCTTCCGTTGTTTCTCCGATGCCCTCGCAGCGGACCCCGCCCGCCTATTTATTCATGCGGCTTCACATACCTTCTTCTGATGATATGGCCTCTCCTTCGTCGTTGCACGGATTCACCGTCCATGTCTCCTTGGCCAGAGTGTGGAACAAGAGTACTAGATGTATTACAAGGGTCTATCATCGCAACGACACTGCGGACTTGACATCGGGGATTGACGTTGACTCTGTCAAGACTGAACCTTTCAGTCCCGCACCTACGTCATTGCCGTCTTCTCTGTCGTATGATGGTCGAAGAAATGGGAGGGACAGAGATCCTCTGGCGGGATCCGTTTGTATCGGAGAAGAAATTGGTTTCTTGGACGTGTCAAAAATTGAACTTGGAGTCCCTGAAGCTGTCTTGCCTGACAGTGTATTGGGTCGTTGTCGATGGGAAGATCAAGGTTCGTATACTGTTCTGGACTCGAGATTTTTGCTGACGAAAATTGAACAGCTGTAAAATTCATCACTCAAGAAATTGTTGTCGACGATGAACCTATTCTCTACCTCACCTATGAACTTGATCGACTTGACAGCTTCCCGTCCGCTGAGCTTCTTCGATGGCAGCGTCGTACAAACAGTCAGCGCGTACCTGGATTTATCCCTACATCCGCCGCTTTACTAGATTCAGATCCAAATCTCGTTACGGCGAACAAGTCGAGAGCCGCTTCTGTCTCATCTGCGCTGAATATCCCTTCTGCCATGGATACTTTATTAGCATACTCTCCATCCATGTCGGGTGTACAGTTGGCGTCAAATGCCTCTCTCTATGGTCCCTAGTCAATCGGCGTACTAAATTGGCAACATTTAACTTATTTTTCACCGCCATGCCTCGAGACCCCATCGTAGTTGATGGTGCCCTGGACGTGTATCGTTAAACACTGCAGCTCGAATATTATTTTGACTGGCGTAATTTTTGACATCATCTCGTGGATTTTTTTCACCGCCATAACTGTCTGCTTCTACTCAATCTGTGCTACTTGGTCATCATTGATTATCTTCAATTCCAAAATCTTCGTGACTCATGTCTGGGTCATACCATCCGGCCATATCATCGGACGAGTCCATATCAGTATCTTAATTGTTTCCACTGTTATCGCTTAATTGCTAGTGCTTAGGTTCAACATCTATTTGGGGTCGTGGAGGGCCTTCCTTCTTTATGGAGTGACGGGTGGTCTCGCAAGGTCTGATACATACACCCTGCATCAGTACATTACTACTGGTCCTTCCACATTCATCATTTTTTATTCAACCTCGACTCCAATCACACCGCGCCCAACCTTTCGTAATCGGCGCTTTGGCCATTGAACGTAGATCAACCTCGGTTCACACTGTCATCCCTCTCTACCGCCACCGCCAATCCCAAACACAACACTAACATAGTTCTCCCGCTCTTGTTGGACAGCACTTCCCAACCGAAAAAAATCACCACTGCATCTTCTCGCTCTGGCTCGGCAGACATCGCTGTTGACTGGCAACCCGGCGGTCAATCAGCACTGTCACCCAATATATTTATTTCTTGATATTCTCCCGCCCAAGTTTCGTCAAATCGCGTTAAATTTCCTAACACTTCAATCTTTGTACTTGGTCTGGATATAGGTGATCTGATTCTCAGACTCTAGTCTACCCTTCTGCCCTTCTACATACCCCTTTCTCTTAACCTTTGCTAGCTTGGATCCTTTGCTATCAAAATTTACTTTAATCTTTGCTGCTATTAAAGAGTTTGCTATGTATCAACAGTCTATTTGCTAGTCTGGTCCTCTTCCGTCCTTACTTTGTACTTGTCAGCATTATGTATCCCTCATCGCTATCGGTATCAATCGCCCCTTGCAACTACTTACTTTCGGGTCTTCCCTTCATTATTGCTGTATCATATTTTTATTTCTTTTTCCCTTTTGTCTACATTTCAAAGCATCATGACGTGCTGTCTTTCCTTCTCCCACACACATGCTTCACATATAATATTGCTATTTCTACTGTTTCTCGGTCCATCTCCTGATTTTGTTAAAGATAACCTGTATACCAGGGGTAATCTGTCTTAATGATGACGTACTTTTTATGTCTGTTTCTTCGAACTAATCTGTTGGACACACATGTTTTTAATTTGCTGAGTTCTTTTGAAATCTTCTGTGTTAAACCTGTCGAGGATGTTTGAGCCCGAGTCGCTGGCACTTTCTCGTAACATCATGATCAGAATGTGGTTCAAACAAGCTCTGTTTACATATTGTATTCCCTGGCTCCCTAAAGCCCGGCTTCAGGCCCTGCGACATATATTTACCTACCAGTTTATGGCAGATACTTACATACATCCTCGCTCCAACCGGCCCTTGTGTTTTCTTCAGATCTGAGATCTTCAACTTATTCTTTGGCCAACGGATCCTAGCGCCGCAATGGCATCGGTTCACTTAACTTTGGCAGAGGATCTTGTTATACTTTATGGCCGCCGACCTTATGCATGCGCGTAAGCCCGCAGTACTTACGAAATGTCGGTATTCAACGTCAAGTCGCAACTGATCTCTTCGTCCGAGTCTACAATTCATGAGACGCTAGCTACTTGCCTCCGAGCGGTTGTTTACTTCATCTCTCAATAAATGGAGCCACCTTTGGGTAATTAACACTGCGAGTCTAAGCGTCTCGGATGCGAAGACGTACCAGTGGTACTTATCCGTAAGTGTATGCACGAGATAGCAAATTTTGACGCAGCTTGTAAAAAAAAAATTTTGAGCCTTTCTCTTTGGACGTTTCTTGCGCATTCAGTAGCCACTTTCTCCAGTTAATTCACATGCGCTCCGCAGAAGACGCGCCCCTCCGGATTCATGTGTGTTCCCGTGCTCGCGTTAACAAATACCGTACTTTTCTAATGGTAGCACATGTTTTGGGCGCAATGCGTCTGTGGCGTAGAAGTCGTCATTTCGTTGATAGGTATTCACGCCAGAAGCTATCTGTGCAGTGGGTAATTGAGATGAAACGGAAAAGGGGCGATACGCTACATACCCAATGTACCGGCTCTAAAATGGTTGGCATAACTGTTGACTACTGACCTCGTTCGGGAGTGGTTTCCATGCACATGCGCGATCGCTTCTAGCATTGTGTAGTATAGGTGTGACATCGAAACTGACGTCGGACGCAGGATGCAAGAATGGAGAAAAGTAAAAGGCGCTAGTAGGGACTTCTAGTGGCAATTTTTCAGACCGTAGATATTGGCCCGGCTCCAACGAGAAGTCGTCAGCCAATAAAGCTAAATAAGATAACAGAATTTAGAGCAACAAACTTCAAAAGATACACCGCAACAAGATTACGACAAGCTTGTTAGAAGTTTTGCTGCCTCCTCCCTGACTGCAACATCCCAGTGGCCATCCCTAAGAGCATAGATCTCCCAAATACACGTCCCAAAAGGATTACACAGCTGCGGATCGTCTACTTCAGGTCTATAAACGCCATCAAAAGATCGATCTTCCGTCGAGAAGAGCGCCTCTAGTTTTGAATCTTTCGCGACCAGGCCTTGTATAAATGATAAGGTACGAAGAACGACAGGAGCAGGCCAGTGCATACACGCCGTGAGCAGACGTTTGGCAAAAGCGGCGCTGCGCCAGGAAGGGGCGGTGCTACCAAGCGTTCGAGGTGAGAAGACAATATGAAGAGCTCTAAATAACATATCCGCGATTGATGATTCCGGCAGTTGGTTACTTCCGGCCATTTTCGTGAAAGATTGTGATGTGGTGTTTGCGACATCGATACCGGGCATCAGTGAAAGAGGAAGAATGATCGCATAGAGATGCGCAATGAAATCACTGAGATCCATGTTCAGTGCTTCCCCTGAAAATTTTTTGTGCAAGTCACAGAAGTCAAGAAATACGTTAATCGGCAAAGTGACAGATCCCGGGAACAAATTCAACAGACCTTGTCCGGAAAGAAGTTCGAATGCGGTGACGATACACAGGAGACGAAGCTGAATCCTTTGCTCGTCACTTGGTGTATCGGATAAATCGTCATGAGCTCCCCCATTGGCACCTTCAAGCATGATCAGGTCCTTCAAGACTTTCATGAGGTCTCGAAAGAAGTCGACGTTAACCAGGTGAGCAAATTTGGAAATGCCAACGAGGGCGCTAGGTAGCAGTGGCGTGGGCTTCGGATTCTTGAGAATACCAAAATAAAGCACAAATAGTAACTTCAACGTCTCTGTGTGCTAAGTGAAGGAAATAACATGGCATCAATAAGTATCTCAACAAGCGAGCAGTAAGTTCCCGGAGGGCTGCTTCCAAGCCACCTGCAGGCACATCATGATTATAATAACTCACAGTAACAGCACGTTCCTCTTTGTCCACCTCCGCCTCGGCCTCGCGAAACTCGCGTTCAATTTCCTTCTTCTCCTTCATGGCTTTAGTGGCCTTCTTACTAAGATGAGGTTGGTCTGTGGATTTCCCCTTAGCTCGCCTAGCGGCGTCTTTGCCCTTAGAGCGCCTTTTCTCTGGAACATCACTTTCCTTGTCGGCTTTCGAGTCCGATGCACGAACCCCCAATTCACTTTTTAAGCGGAGGTGAAGAAAACAAGATAATACAGCGGGATGGACATTGTATCGTTTTTCCTTGATCATACGATTCAAAAGGCGAACAAGTTCGAGAGACGCTGTTCCCGTGAGATCCTCGCGGAATACTTTGATGAGGGTGTCAAGGCAAAGGTCCGACACCTGTAGGAGACAATCAGTAAAACAAGGCACAAGATTAGTCAGATATTGACCTTGCTCCACGATTTCTTGCTCAGTTGTGCTACAACACAGCTCATGAGATTGACACGAAAATTAAAATGTGTGAGTCCGGTGAGTAATGTGCATATACATCGTAAGGCTGTCTCCGCAAGTTCGCCGCGCGCTTCATTGAAAATCGATAAGAACTCGGAGGACCACAAGAAGTAGATGCCCACCTTTAAGCTCTGCCTCCAAGGACCGCAGATAAGTCTGATATATAAGGACTAGACCTTGCTCAAACTCTCGCGTCCGCGCAACAACTTGACTGACTTTCTCGGCTTTCTCCTTCTCAGTCAAAGCTCGAATACGATACCCAGGTACAATATCTTTGAAAACTGCCATTTGTGATAGAATAGCCAGCTTCCGGACCAGTGGATCGTTAGAAACCGGCTCGGGGTGGCTGGGCGTAGAAATACATCGAAGAGAAAATGTATGCAGTCGCCTGAGGAGACCCAACTAGGAAAAAATGATTCCAGCCAAAACAATAATTGAAAAAAGAAAGATATGCTTACAGAGTTTTCTGGGTCTGACACGATTTCCTGGCATATGCTTGCAATTTGATCTTGTGCAGCCTGAATCCTAGCTTTTCGAGATTTATTCCCAATGACGTCGACAACAGCAGGACGACCGAATCGTGCACCAGTAGCGACATCATCCCGCCGAGAAGGTTCGGCGTTCAGGTATACCTCATCTTCACCAGACTCATCCTCTGATTCCGAACTGACGTCTGGGGGTGCGTTTATCCTGCCAGTCTCTTGTATTCGTCCATCAGCCAACTTAATTGGTAGTCGCTGGATACCACGATCTTCTGTTTCCGGGCGCGCGAGTAATTTTCGAGGCACAGCCTCATAGGGCATTTCAACATCTGAATCCGAGTCCTGTACAGAGGGACCTGCATCCGAATCTGACAAGAGACTTGCGTCCTCGTCTGAGTATTGATCTTCATTGATATCAGAATTCCAAGATTCTTCATCCTCATCGTGAGAGTCAACGGAAGGCAGATCGTCATCCAGTCGCGGTTTCCTGACTGGTTTGTTGAGCTGATGAAGCCTCTCTGTTTCCTTTTTGCTCCTATATTTGAAGAAATAGCAAGATAGATAACGCGGAAAAGCGGAGTAGCAGCGCACCTTGATATTCCTTTCCGGTCGAGCTTGTCTAGGAAATTTGCTGCACCCCCGTACATTTCCAATATTTCCATATCTTGGTCTGAAAGCTCGACATCCTCGTCAGGAAGGTCTGCAGAAGGGATAGGGATAATGTCTTTGTCTTGTGCCTTTCCCTTCCCCTTTTCTCCAGATTTTATGGGTTTGTTGGGCTTGGCCGTAGACTTAGTATTGAGTTTGCGCTTCTTGGATGGAGGCTGCCGCTAATGTAAGAGTAGATAATTGGCCAAGTCTGACTAGTAGTACCTGGTTTGATGAAGCTGATCGTTTTCCTAGCTTGCCCATACTGGTATTTGATAACGACTCAGACGAGTTACGAGTGGCGACCGACTGGAGTCGAAAATGAAGAAATTTATTGACTAGCACGTGACTTTTGGAATTTCCTCCGAGTCTTCAGCGCTTCAGCTTCAGCGCTCAGCGTCAGCCTCGGCGGGACCCATTTCTGACGGAATCCGAGTCTGACCCACTTCAACATTATTTCTTTTATTTCAGATTCTCCAATCTACGTGAGTTTTCTAAAGGTCGAATTAATCAGTTTAAGACCTATGCCCCGACCTAAATACGTTACACGCATCTGGGCTCTATTAGGCAGGGAGCATTTCAACATTAGTATTTCCGAAACAAAGCTCACTCTCATATACTTGAGCCCCCACTTTTTTTCAAGTCTGTCTTTGGGCAGCACTTGATTCCAATGCAATTCAAACAGATTATTATTGCCCTTCATTTGACAAATCCATTAATGATTAGAAGTGAAATAGGCTGACGGAAGTACTCTAGTTGAAACAATGATGTAAGACTGCTCCTTTCCTTTTGACTTTTACCATCAAGATCTGTTCTCATAAGTAGTATTTATGTGCACCCACCGCATAGGTAAGTTCCACACCTGAAGCGCTAGAATCCGAAGATTTCATCAATCTCATCTTTCTTCCTACTTCTCTTGGATCGAGCGTCTGAATCTTTCTGGACACCTTTCTTTGTACAATGAATACCGGACGTGTGTCGGACAACTTTCCGCTCGACCGCTGTTTTTACAGAGAGTTAGACAAAGATATGACATTAGACATGGAATAACTTACGTAGATCATGGGTTCTCGTGGCCGACTCGATTAAAGATGCGGAGTTCGTCACCGAATAGTTATCAACATTTCCAGTAACATTCGTATTCGAAGAGTGGGGAGTGCTTTCAGCAGAAGTATTCGAGGATAGAGGCTGCAGCATACGTCAAAATCTCAAAAAATAGGAGGGTTTATTGGGCATTACCTTGTAAATAAGGTGCAGACGTTTGGCAATTGATACCGTCTGTTGCAACGAGCTGTCAATGCCTGATATTAATGTTGCCATTCTTGATGAGATGGCAATTAGAGTCAAAATGAACTGGATGAAAGCTCCTGTTTGCATGGCAAGTGAGAAAGACCTGGAGATTGACGTCAGTGCGCCGTGCAAGTCACTGCTTAACCCTTACTGGTAAGCTTTGCACAATACTGTATGCATCTTGAAGAGGAACTTGAGCATACATAATTTCATGAGCCAATAATAATTAGCTAACCTTTGTAGCCAACGAAGAAGCAGCTACAAGCCGATCCGCAACACGAGAGACGTATGTCTGATCTGGGTATTGGACCCAAGGGCCTTTGAGGGCCTTTGAACTATCTGAAGGCGTTGAAGTCGTGGATAAGTCCTATAGCAAGCAAGTTCACCTCGAACAATCAACTTCGTGGAAGAACGAGAGACGAAGGCCATCAATCATAGACAGTAACTTCAGGTCTTCTAGTCGATTCGTGTATTTGATAATTTCAACAACGCGTCGAAGAAAAAGAGAAGCGCGATGCTGATTTTTGTTCTTATAATACAACCGCTGCAAGAGCCTAGCTTCGTCTGCGAAGACCGCCATGAAATTTTGCATTCGGCGCGAGCATGACTTGAGATCTTTTAAGACACCGTCCACAGTTGTATGATGTTGTCGCGCCAAAGAGTCTCGCTCAGAAGGCAATACAGGAGGTAACACGCGCTGGCGATGCAGCATCGTTGAAGATAAGTAGTTGGAAGTTAGAACTAAGATACACCCAGGAATTAGATTCCAGAGCAGGCTAGAGGATACCTGCACGTGATGACATCAGTCCACGTGAGATCACACAGTAGCCCAAGTTGAAGAAGTTCAAGAGTTACTCTAATTTCTTATCTGACGTCTACTTGAATTATTTCTCAGCACATTCTTCGCCATGGACGGGCCACCCTCTCAAGAGGAGGACTTTTCGTCCATGCCGGTGGCTGATCGACTAGCTCACAAGAATTGGAAAGCCCGCGTCAGCGCCTACGAAACTCTCGTCAAGACTTTCCAAAACACTGCATCAGACTCTGATCCAGCATTCAAGCCGTATACCAGTAATCCAGATCTCCTCAAGAAAATCGCTACGGACTCCAATGCAGTTGCGCAAGAGAAGGGTGTGGAATGTTTGGTGGCGTATGTTAAATTTGCTGGGGAAACGGCGGCGAAAACGAGAGAAGCCGTAATTCCCGCGTTAGTGGATAAATGTTTTGGTTCAGCAAGGGCAGGAACGAAGAATCAAGCCTTAGAGTTGACATTCCAATACGTCGAGGTTGAGAATGGAGGTGCTGGGGTTGTGGTGAGTATGGTCACGTCGTGACTGGATCCAAGTACTGAAGTTCTATACTAGGGCGACATATTACCCGGACTAGGTGCAAAACAGCCAAAAACAGTCGCTGGGTGCGTAGTAGCACTGAGGGAAATTATTCGGTGAGAATGATACATCTACTACGCGTCTGAAGGTCTTGTTGTCGCTAATGAGCTCTATTCCCTGACTGATCTTAGACTATTTGGTGTTGCGGTTACTCCACCTCCCCCTGTGCTTAAAGTGTTGCCGAAGATCTTTGCTCACAGTGATAAGACGGTTCGTGCCGAAGGAACGCTTCTCACCCATACATTGTATCAATACATCGGCCCTGGAATCGATGCATGGCTGGCGGATTTGAAACCAGTTCAAGTAAAGGAATTGAAGGAGGCTTTCGAGAAAATGGAGAAAGAGGGCAAGGGGAAAGGTACTTTAAAGCCAGAGCGCATGACGCGCGCGCAGGTGCGAGAAGCCGAGGCTGCAGCAGAAGGTGGTGGTGTAGACGACGAGCAGGCTTCGGGCGACGCTGGTGAAAATATAGGTGACTAGCTCTGCATGTTCGTTAATCCGGCTCACTCAAGATTCTTTTTACAGAAGCAGCGGATTTAGATCCACGCGCTTTTGCCGAACCAGAGGACATCGTCTCCAAAATTCCTGCGTCTTTCTCGAGCGCCATAACCTCCTCTAAGTGGAAAGAAAGAAAAGAAGTCCTAGATGATCTATTGACAGTTTTAGGCGCTACTCCACGCATCAAGGAAGCTCCAGAATTAGGAGAACTCGCAAAAGCTCTAGCTACCAGGGTTCAATCTGATGCGAACATTAATTGTGTCATGACAGCAGCAAACTGTTTAGAGACATTAGCAAAAGGCATGATGTCCTCCTTCTCCAGATACAGAGAATCTGTCGTTCCTCCTCTGCTCGAACGATTAAAGGAACGAAAAGCGAATGTGACAGATGCTATTGGCGCAGCCTTGGATGCCGTATTTCATACTGTAGGTTACCTGCAACTTTTTTATATCCTTAATCTCATTGGTATTATAGGTTACTCTACCTGACATCATTCCTGACCTTGGACCGGCGCTAGCGCACAAGAATCCTCAAGTTAAAGATGGTACGCTGAAGTTTCTGGGCAGATGTCTAGCTACATCCAAAAACCCCATCCAACCAGCCCAGATCAAACCTCTTGCAGAAAGCCTCGCTAGTTTGCTAGAGGATAGCTTTGAGGGAGCACGTAATGAAGCTGCTGTCTGTTTAGGGACTATGATGAAGATGGTGGGAGAACGGCCTCTTAATGCTGTCATTGAGCCTTTGGCAGAAGTTAGGAAAGCAAAGATCAAGGAAGCATACGAAAAGGCGACGGTCAAATGCAAGGCTGGGAGCGGCGGCCCTCCAAAACCCGTTCCGCAGGCGAAACCCACCCCGCCACCTGCTGCCCCTCCCAAGAAAAAGGCAGTCAAACCGTCTTCACCTTCACCATCTGATGACGTACCTGGCGGACCTGAACCTTCAAAGAAGCTTGCGAAACCTCCAGCGAGGTTGCTCGTACGTCCTAGCCTCACGATTCAGATATTCGCTTTTCTGATTTATCTTTAGGCGGCAAAGACCAAGACCACTACCGCGAATGGTCCTAGCAGCTCCACTCCTGCTCCTCCTTCTGCTTCTGCAACTTCATCCAAGAAGCCTCCTCCAACCACTGCAGTAACAAAGGGTTCGAAGGCGGCTCCACCTTCCGCCCCTGGAGCATTGGATTCTTTCAAGTACAAGCACACACCGGAAGATGCAGAATCTCTTGCCACTGAACTAATACCTGCATCTATTTTAGCAGATCTTGGGGATGCAAACTGGAAGACGAGATTGGCTGCTCTTGATGAAATGAACACCTGGCTGGAGGGTGTCGTAGCCGATGTTGACGCAGAGGTGGTTGTTCGCGCTTTGGCTAAGAAAGGATGGTCAGAGAAGAACTTTCAGGTACGGCTTACTCGAATTCATTTGGTCATTTTCTTCATCTTCCATACAACAGGTTTCCACAAAAATCTATGGCATATGCAGCATGTTAGCTGAAAGATCTTCTTTATTTGGACGGTCATGTGTGGCCCTCTGTGTGCCTCACATGGCCGAAAAGTTGGGAGACATGAAATTGAAGAAGCCCGCTGGTGATACCCTTCTAGTATTCGGAGAGAAGACCTCTTTACAGTTCGTGTTAAACCAAGGTAATAGCCCTCTCCCACCCGCTCGTGCTACCCTCTGAATGTACTGAATATTGGTCTTGTATAGCTTACGAGCCATTGTCCAAGCAAAAAGCTCCAAAAGTTCTGGCAGACGCAATCACCTGGGTTAACTCTGCTCTCACAGAATTCGGAATTGCTGGATTAACACTCCGAAGTCTTATCGACTTTCTGAAGACCGCATTGCAGAATTCAAATGCCTCTGTACGAACTAGTGCTACCAAGACTTTGGTGACTCTCAAACTATTTGCTGGGTCTAGTATGTTGTATTTCCGCTTATGAAAAACTGCCATTTTGACTGAGGATATCCAACCAGGCATCAAAGATTTGTTAGAAGATCTCAATCCTCAATTACTGAACACGATCGCATCTGAGTTCGATAAGGTCGAAGGCACCTCTCCTCCAGATCCCACTCGTGTCTCTGCGGACGTCGCGGCTGCGCCAGTGGCATCGACCTCTAAGGGGGGTGGTCTAGGTGATGCTTTGGATGACCTGTTCCCTCGTGTAGAGATCGACAGCCTACTGAAGGGCACTTCAATACTTGCGGACGCTAAAAGCGATGCTTGGAAGACTAAAAAGGAAGCCTTAGAAACCCTTCAAAGTATTCTGGATCAAGGTAGCAATAAACGTCTCAAGCCAAGTATAGGTAAGCGCTCTGTGGACATGATGGAATAGTGTTTTCATACTTATATTCACGGCAGGTGAAATCGCACAAGTACTCAAAGCGAGAGTTGTGGACACGAATAAGGCTGTGCAGACTTTAGCTTTGGACATTGTGGCTCGTGTGGCAACTGGAATGGGGAAGCCTTTCGAAAAACAAAATCGCTTTTTCGTGTTACCGGTAGCGACAGTCCTGTCAGACCAGAAGGCACCCATTCGTCAGGCAGCTCTCACCACCTTGACAGCCATTGCTACTGCGTGTGAAGGCTTGGATTCTCTAGTTCCTGGGCTCACGTCGGGACTCGAAACCACCAATCCTTTACAGAAGGCTACTTTACTACACTGGATTTCAGATTGGTTTAAGGAGCACGAACCGTCACCCAGTCTGGATCTGAGTGCTTGGGTCCCTCCCATCGTTGCTTCTCTTGACGATCGAAACACCGACGTACGGAAGGGAGCACAAGGCATGCTGCCAACCCTGATTGCATGTGCTGGGTTCGACTATGTTCTACAGCAAACCAATTCTTTAAAGCCCGCATCTCGCAGTACTGCTGTCCCCCTCATTCAAGCCGCACGCCCTACCATTACCGAGCCTTCTGTGCCGAACGCTAGCAAATCGAAAGCACCTGCTCCACCATCTACATCTTCAGTGTCACCTCCGCCTCCTTCTCCTTCTCCTGCAGCTGAAAGCATGGTCTCAAAACCCGCAAGTACCAAATTGGCAGGTATAAGGCGCAAGATTCCCCCAGGTAGTAGTCAGCCTGAATCTAGAGCTGACACACCTACTGAGCCTCCACCGTCCCGGCTGTCAAAGGCACCAAACGGAGGCCTCAAGCGTCCGGGTGCTACCGCATCATCAGCTAAAACACCCGCAGCCTCGATACCGACTGTCGCGCCCACTTTACCATTGTCAGGTGTAAATTCCGATTTGAGGAGGATGCGATGCGGTAAAGATTCGAGTCGATGGATTAACGAAGGCGGACCAACAAGGAAGGATCTTGCAGAAGCATTACATAACCAGATGGAGGCTCATGCTTCCAAAGAACTTCTGTCACGTCTTTTTAGCCATGATCACAACGCCGTCAACGACCATATCAATGGTTTGGCCGTACTATGTGAACTGTTCAGTAAAGCCCAAGGCGGCGATGATTCGTCAGAAGCGGTATGCTCGGCTAACTTCGATCTCCCGCTCAAATATGCTTCCATCAAACTCCATGAGCCGCAACCGAACCTGATATCGAAATGCCTTGAGCTGGTCGAAAGCGTCGTAGCATTTTTGCGTGCTGTTAATTGCCAATTAACAGATAACGAGGCTTTGTGCTTCATCCCGACTATAGTTTACAAGGTTTGTAATTTCACCCTGGAAGCCAGAATGTAGCATATTTCTCACTCTTGTCATAGTTAGGTGACGCTCGAGAACAGGTCCGGGTCCGTGTGCAGCAGATCATTCAATCTCTCCCGAAAGTATATGCATATAGCCGCATTTTTCAACTACTTCTAGATCATGGGCTCAAATCCAAAGTGGCAAAGACACGACAAGGTGCATTGGATGAACTAGGCAGTCTTTTGAAGAAGTCTGGCATGAGTGCTTGCGAGCCTTCGAAGGCTTTCCCAGTCATTGCTTCCATGATTTCCGACAAAGATTCTTCCGTCCGCAAATCCGCTCTTAGCACATTGAGGTAGGTCTTTTGTTCAGCTAATTACTATCGTTACTCATCATCATGCAGTGAGGGGTATAGCCTCGTTGGCGACAAGATCTGGGCGCTGGTTGGACCGTTACCAGCAAAGGATAAAACGCAATTAGAGGAGCGCTTACGGAGGGTTACTGGTCCCAGTGGCCAGGAGAAGCCTGAAACCTTAGTGCCGCCCCAGATAGGCCGTATCACTGGCGGACTTCCGAGACCTGGATCTCCAGCGTTAACTAGCCGAATTGGGGGCATTCCTCGCCCTGCAAGTCCGGCTGTCGGCCCATCAAGGCTTGTCCGGCCTGCATCTCCAGCGCATACAGTTCGCTCAACTTCTCCCACGCCCTCGATTCAACCGAGTTCGTCGCGAATTTCCAAGCTTCCTACCACCTCCCATACCCCTGCATCGTCTCATCTTCCGACCCCTGCCTCTCCGACAGGTCTCAGCCGGCCGAAGAGTGCCTTACCTTCACGCTTGGGCCGCCCGCGTTCTCACCTCTCCCAGCCATCTTCACAATTATCACTGGAGCCTGTAACCACACATGAGCCGGGCTCTTACCCTGCCAATGGCGAGTTGGAGGAGGACGCGCCACAGCTCACTACGCCGGGTCCAGAAGATATCACAATCACTATCTCCAGTATCTTGAGTAGCGACCCATCCCGAAGTGTTGATGCTCTCAAAAAGATCCAGAAGATCTTGAGTGTTGGTGCAGATGCAGGAAGCAGTTCTTCACAATATCAGGAGTTGGCAGAACATACGGAAGGTCTCATTGAGACTATTACTCTGCAGATGGCTCATATTTTTGAACGGCCGGAGGATATTGCTATCGATGAAAATTTCCGCTTGGCCAAGCACCTAATTCAAACTTTAAATAACTTCTGTGACCACCCGTTCTTAGCAGAGTCACTTACTGTCGACATCTTGACGTCCTTACTTGAGGAGCTTACCCTTCGCCTTCTCGAAACGGATGATAGTCCAGTCAAGCAAGTCAAAGACTTGTCTCGATTCATCAACATGATCATTCTACGGTTATTTGCTACTGGGAGAAGAATGTCAATCTTTCGTGCCCTTTTCGGCCTTTTACTCCAAATCGTCAAACCATTCCCGGTCAATGGGACCCTGTCTGATTCTCAAGAAGCAAAGGTTGCAGAGTTGGTGCTTAAATGTGTATGGAAATTGGCTAGAAGTATCCCACAGGATTTGAGCGAGCAGAAGCTTGATCCTGTCGAGCTTTTCCCAGCAGTTGAACACTTCCTTCAATCTGTTCCCCCAAACGAATGGAGAGCAAGAGCGACGAATAAAGTGCCGTGCGGAGACATGCCGTTGAGGACGATCAAAGTTATTATTCAGCATGTAGTCGGTAAGTTAATTATTTTGATACGTGTAAGAACCGTTGATCATATCGTTTCCAGCTCATTATGGCGATGATGTTTACGAGTTGCTCTCAGCGTCATTTGACGATCCCTCCGCCACAATAGTGTATCCATACGTTTATCGGATTCTCAACTCAAGTGCGCGGGCAAACTCTGACCTTCCCCCGAGCCGCAGTGAAATGGACACCGACCAACGATCTTCTCGGCCCATATCTGCGACATCTAGTCGACCTATATCTCCCCACGAGACTGCCTCTTCTGTCACTTCTGCCGATCATCGTCATTCATCCCCTAGCCGTCGAAATAGCCCTGTATCTTTGAACGGTCACGGTGGCTATCCTCCTCCAGTTGAGGAGCCAGATCCTGATGCTCAATTACTCACTATCATTGGACATATATCGAGTGAAACGACCGGCGCTCTACATAAGGAAGGGATTACGGAGCTTCACCACTTTTTGAAAGCGTATCCGCATAAGCGCCCGCGGGTTGAGAAGATGCTAGAGTCTACGGGCGCTGCTTTCCGAAAGTATATCAATCGTGCACTGGCAAGTCGCGCGGCAGAAGACCAGGAAAGGGAGGTGGCGGTTGCTGATACCCTGTCAAGTCAGTTCGTCTACACCGTTCTAAAATCTGATTCTAATTTTGATTGAGCAGAGCTTGAGTCCAAACAACCGGAGCCTCTTACTTCACCTATACAACCCGAGCACTCCCCTCGCTCGCCACGCAGAGCAAGTCCACCGCAGATGTCAGACGCTCAAGACAAACTTTCAAGGTTACACGACCTCTTCCAATATCGATCTAGTACACAGAGTAACGGCTCGTCTCATGGGCGCGCTTCATCGCCACGGACTTCTTTGAGCTAATTTCTTTACTTTCTCACTTCTGAATGATACCTTCGGTTAGCCAGTATAATACAGTCTTGCATCTTATAGCATCTACACATTTTGTATTCTCAGCAGTTTATGTATTTACACATGTTTGGGTGTATGAGGGATTCCCCAACGTCATACTTTAATAGAATTCGAGCTCATTGCTAGACCGTGACTGAACCCCAAAGGCTGTACTCAGTTTCATGCCTTGCAACCTTCTCCTTCTCCTTCGCCATGTCTCACCAGTCCACTGACGATTCCTCTCATGTCAGCTATGATGTCTCTATGCTCTTCTGGAAGATAGTCGTCAATATTTTTTTCCGTGAAATTCGCCCTAGGGGTGCCTTCAATATTCCTCTTGATGGTCCAGTCATATTTGTAGGCGCACCTCATAACAATCAGGTATTTACTTTTGACATCCTTTTTGTTCAGTTTTGGATGATCATGTTCTATAGTTTCTTGATCCTTTGCTTTTGAGCTTGCAAGTGTATAAAGAGACTGGTCGGCATGTTCAATTCCTTACTGCGGCTAAGAGCATGGAGAGGAAGTTCGTCGGGTTTTTCAGTCGTCTTATGGAAAGCAGTATGTCTCCCATCGATGTTACTGCTTAGATCTTTCGCCTGACGTGGTGTAGTCCCTGTCTCGCGCGCAGCCGACAATGCGAAGGCAGGACCAGGACGAGTCTACCTCTCCGAGAACGATCCGTGCTTAGTACTTGGAGAAGGCACTCACTTTACAGCCAACTTTCGCCCTCGTATGCAGATTCTACTACCCAAGTCAGTCAATTACGCGGTTGCAGAAGTTGTAGAGGTCATCTCTGATACAGAGCTAAAAGTAAAACGAGAGTTTGGCGGTGAAAGTGGCAAGGGTACGGCCAGAATACGTGAAAAGGTTGCAGAGCTGCGTGCAGAAGGTCAAGCTGGGTTGGAGTATAAGACGCTGCCTTATATTGACCAACAGGAAATGTATCGCTACGTTTACGATTCTCTCAAGCGTGGTGGAAGTATTGGGATATTTCCTGAAGGTGAGGATTGTTCGCCACAAATCCAGCTGAAGATTCGCGAATGACACGCATTCCAGGCGGCAGTCATGATCGTACGGATCTTCTACCACTGAAAGCCGGAGTGTCGGTCATGGCCCTGGGTGCTATGGCAAACGATCCCAGTGTTCAAGTTAAAATTGTTCCCGTTGGATTTTCTTATTTCCATGCACATCGCTTCCGCTCACGGGCTGTAATCGAATTTGGGACTGCTCTTGACGTTCCTGCCGAATTTATCGAGATGTTCAAGCAAGGTGGTTCGCAGAAGCGGGAAGCTGTCGGGAAGTTCCTTGACCTTATCTACGACGCTCTGAAGACTGTCACAGTAAGGGCCCCAGACTATGACACCCTCATGGTAAGCCATGTTCTCGATTATCTCAATGAGATTCTGGTACAAGGCTGAGTACTTTCCATTCATGTTTTCAGCTTATACAAGCCGTCCGACGCTTATACAAAACACCGGCACAACACTTAACATTAGGTCAAGTCGTTGAGCTAAATAGACGTTTGCTAGAAGGATATATTCATTTCAAAGACGAGCCTCGTGTTCAAAAGCTACGCCAGGACGTTCTGAAATATAACCGTCTGTTGCGAGACCTGGGTTTACGTGATCATCAGGTATGATTATACCCACAGGTTCTGGATCTCATGCTAACGTCAACTTTTCTAGGTTCCCCGGGCACAAAAAGCAAGCTGGAAAACGCTAGGCCTTCTGACATATCGTCTTGGCCTCCTGATTGTCTGGACCATTCTTGCTCTTCCCGGAACCATCCTGAATGGTCCAATGTTTATCCTCGCGTCTATATTGTCCAGAAAGAGAGCGAAAGGTAATGTGAAACAGTAATGGGGTAATTCATGCACTGACTGGTGTATGTAGAGGCACTTGCTGCTTCAACTGTCAAATTGGCCGGTCGTGATGTGCTGGCAACTTGGAAAGTATTGATCTCGCTTGGAGTGGCCCCTCTGCTGTATTCCCTCTATGCATTCCTGGCCACCCTTGTCGCCATTCGTGCTCATGCCCCTCTGAAGTGGAGAATCATGACGCCACTCTTAGTGTTTATGGCGTTGCCTTTTATGAATTATGCCGCCCTCAAATTTGGCGAAGCTGGGATGGATGTTCTAAAGTAAGCAATGAGGATTGTGTGGTATGAGCAGACTCACATTGCTGCTTCGTAGATCACTTCGACCATTAGTGGTTGCATTGATTCCAGGGCAACAACGTTCTTTGGATAAACTCAAAGCCAGAAGAGAGCAGCTTTCGAACGAAGTGGCTGACCTCATTAATGATTTCGGACCAAAATTGTACGAAGACTTCAACCAGGTTTGTCTTCCATAACACGCAAAATGTTTATTATTTTTGACATTCACCTGAAGTGGCGGATACTTCCTTCAGCAAGTGCACCTCCTTCCAGTGGCACTCCAGGCTTGTGGCGAAGGAAGAGTAGCACTGGTGCTGTCGACGCTCAAGGTTTGGGCCTGACGCACCCTATGACCTGGATTGATGAACGACTTTTCGGTTGGAGCAAAAGTGCTAGACGCGGAACGAGTGCATGGGGAGGATTTACTGGGGAAGAACATAGTTATGCCGGGACTCCAGAAGATTCGGATGAAGAGGATGCGGGCGATTACGACAATGTTATTGGTCTTCTACCAGGGCACGACGACCACCTCAAATCTAATTTCAAGTCTCGCAGTCGCACCAGCTCGTATGCCGATTTGCAACGGCTACGTCTTACCTCATTGGCACAGTCTACTACTACAGCTGTTCTTCCTCCGACTTTATCACCTAGTGAAGACGATGGTTTACATTCTCGATCAGGGCATCGAGATCGCAGGCCTAGCCTTTCGGATGATATTCCAGTGAAACGTATAGCCGCTGTAGATCCACAGGAGCCCTTTGCAGAGGCTACTGAGGATCTTAATGACGAAGCTCGTCAGACAAAAAATGGACAAATCAAGATGGACTGAGGCACAGATGTCTATACATATATATATATTCACTAGCTTTCTAGTTCTAGAGCAGGACAATGTATGAATAATATCAGCATCTTTCTGGGCAATGTGATAGGTTTAATTTTTCAAGACAATGACATTATCTACGTGCATCAGTCTTGCTTTTGTGAGCAACAGTACCGTTCTCAAACTCATGTTTAGAAGGGCCGTAGGCGGAAATGTGTGAATATCGTCTGCGGGAATTCCACGTTGCTCAAAGACACCGATGAACTATGAGAGGCCCGGACTTTCATTCGTCTCTTTCGAGAAGGATGAAAAAGAAAGCAAGGTACACGTATCGATTGCAGACCCAAAAAAAATAACGCTAAGATAAATGATGGCCTAGGATGATCCATCCGCTTCACATGACCATCTCAGTTGTGTCTACAAATCGTATTCGATTATTTGCCTCCGCGGAACCAAAAAAATTAAAGCTCAAAGAGGCCAGAAAGCGGAGGCATTACAGATCTCGTTTTTTCCCCGCGGTTAGGACCTCCACGCCCGTTTCCGTGATCCTGAACAAAGGCAGTCAAGATCAGCCGAGAACATATGCGAATAAACTTACAGTAAAGTCTCTTCAAATTGGGCGCTGCGCTTACCATCAACGGTAGTAGCAGTCCAGTTATCTGGCCAGTGAACTTCTCCCCAGTTATGGCCAAGATTGAGCATCTAGAATAAGAATAAGCTAAATCGAGACAAATCAAAATTTGTATGACCACCCACCGGCTCTATAGTAAAAATCTAAACGAAGCGTAAAGTATATAGCTTAACTCAAACGCCACAGAACATGAAGATCGCCTACCATGCCAGGTTTCATGGTCCCAACTGCCCTATTCTTCGCATAGTGCGGTATATTCGGAGCACAATGAAAAAGTTCGTGAATTCCATGTCCAGTGTAGGTTCGCACCACGGCGCACCCATTCGACCGTTCGATTGATTCACTGGATTAAGTAACAGTGATAAGAAACGAGCATAATAAGGATGAGCACTAGAGTAGCAGCGACTCGTAGAACGACAAATAAGACTACCCACATGGTCTTTCCGAGGTCACGGAATAGAGCAACTAGTTTGCATAGCTTCGTAGCTGCGTCAAGACTTTCACGACATGACCTAATTAATTTTTTGGAGTCCTCATCGATCTGGCCGACAGCGTAAGTCTCGTTGAGATCCCCATGAT
>RCHF01004465.1:0-14973 GCA_003987895.1 Neonothopanus nambi | reverse complement strand
ATCAGATGCGACAGCTTCAGCCTGCAGCTGGATAACTACTGCCCTGCTGATGATGTCTGCCTTTGGAGATTGGCGACTAGTCACCAGAAGGTAGACCTTGTCTAGAGCAAGCATGTTCTCAATAAATGTAGTGGTCTTAGTCCATGCTCTCTCTTCACATTCATCCATGGCATCCAGGATGATGTATATAGATTCCTTGAGTGACCAAGACACTAGGAGATGGCCAAGAATGCCCTCTATGTCAGACAGAGATGGCTTCTGAAATCCATATCTGCAGGCTTTATATAGTCTTTGCAATTCAAGAGGAACCTCTTGAGAGCACAAAGCTACCTGGGTCAACAGAGATAAAAGCATTCCATGGTAATTTTGCTTTGAGTGATCTCTTGAATCAAAATAGTGATAGATTGGAGGTAAGGATTGATTTGACCTCCTATCTTGCTGCAGTTTGTCAATGACTGTGGTACTAGAAGTAATGTTGAAATTTTGGACTCTGAAGGTGAATCTCTAAAATAATCTTACCACAGAAAAGTCTTTCCAGAACCAGCTGTGCTGTAATCAGACATGGCAGGATTCAGCTGGATGAGCTACTCACCCTTTCCCTGCAACCACAATAGTTTACCATTTCTCTTCCATTGAATGAACCTAACATCTTCAAGGAGCCAAGTACCAGTATTTGGCTCCTTCTTATCTCTTGCATCACTGAAGTTGTTTTCAACACTGGGTGCATTGAGCCATTGTTGGATCTTAGCTCTCTGATCAGTAGCTAAAGTAATACATAAATGTATTTACTACACTTAGACACTTTAGTTCACTCACTATTTACTGTCATATTGAAATCCCCTGCAACATTGTTGAAATTGCCACCACTGATACTGAAATGGGAACTATTGTTGAGAAATTCAACCCTGGAACTATAAAGTTTTGTTGTGTTACTTTGATAGAGAGACTGTTTAGCTTTACTTGGATTGGCTAGTATTCATGGAATTTACACCTGCAAATGTTTGATACAATTGGTTTTCACTTATAAGGTACAATCTTTCAGTTTCACTGTTTTAGTCATTTGAATATTATAAGCAGACATACCCATTGTTGTTTCCGAGGTCACTATCAGAGTCCATGATGGAAGAGTAAGAAAGAAGAAAGTCCATTCACTGTGGCTCCTGCTGTTTTTATATTGATACCTGGCAGGCTGTGCATAGCAGGCTGATTATCGATGAGCAGTAGTCAGATGATCGGAGGTATCAAGATTCTAAGCCAATATGGTGTAGAGGCTGGCAGATGCCGGAGGAATATCCCACTTGCAATTGATAATACGGAGCGCTGCTACCTTCCTCAGAGTCACGTTTGACTCACTAACCAAGCTTGGAATTCGTAAGAAACATTCAAGTCATCATTGTCAAGGACTGTTGGTCCTGACGGTCGTCACTACAAATGTAAAATGTGAAATAGAAAATGTATGCAAATGTCCGTGTCATCAGAAGTCCGAAGTGAAATATGCAACCAAGAGTCCGATAATGCAATAGCCGGTGAATCAAAAATGAACAATATGACCTAGGCGTTCCATGTCCGCGAACACAATTGGAGGCCTAGCGAGAAACTCGTTAGCTTCAAAGCAATGAAGAAATAGCTCCAGAATCACTTCACCTTTTCACGCCAACCCACAAACAGAAGAATCGACCTCTTGTGCCGTAACCTGAATAGCACCGAGTGCAACTGCATTGCCCTCCGTTAACGTATTCATCGCCTCCTCCGCAACATTAAACCCAGATCCGGCATGATCGATCGCGAGGATGTTCACCGTCTCCGTTGTCCCATCAGCGTTCGTGTACGACACTTGCCAGCACGACCCGCAGGCAGGGGAGTTCCAGCCAGCGACAGCGTCGACTGCGCCAATGTTGGGGAAGTTGGGGAGAGAACCGAAAGTGGTATAGCCTTTTGTCATGAGGCCGTTGACACCGTCGGAGCAGGAGACGGTGGAGAGGGAACCATTGGGATCGTCGTAATGCGTGTCGTACTGCAGCAGAGTGGCGCTGGTGTAGACAGGGAGGAGGGCGAGAGTGAGAGAGATGAAGAGGGAGGTGAATTGCATAGTGGCCACGGGAAAATGGAACTGGTGGATGCTCAGGTGCGGAAGAAGGTAAGTCGGAGTGAAATAACACTACTTGTGAGAGTAGATGCTGAGGATTTCTTGCTCATCCATTGGACCTTTTATAACATGGCGGCCAAGGGAAGCCAAGGGCAAGAATGTCCGAAGAGCATCGCATGGACGTAGGACAAAGTTTTATGAATCTTGCTTATGCCTCTTTCTAGACACGTTTTTACGTGAAATTGAAGAGGGTAGGTGAGGTAACACGGCGAAAACAGCCCAAAGACTGAGACTATAACCGCGAGAGTCCACCGTTTCTGGAAGAAATGACTTCAAAGCGTTCAAACTTTGAGCTTCGAAATTCCGAAGGCGATACGTTGGAGTAACCTGGCCCGGCTCACCCTTTTGCGGTGGTCATTTGAACGCACATTACAAGCGGCATCTTGCCGTTGCCGAAGCTAGAAGGATCGCAGAGCATGCTGAATTGAAATATGAGCGCTGAGCAAGCGACAGAACCAGCGGAATCCTTGGTTACTAAATTGCTAGAGCCGATCCTCTGTAGGAAGTATTGCCAAGGATCGAATTTCCAAAGATTTCGATGGTCGCAGGAGATACAGCTATAGCCTATTAGCGAGCTTGCGGGCAGAGAGGTTGAATATAGGGAGATATGCACCTAAAACAATCAAGCAAGTTTCTATACTCGATGTCCCCACCATGCTCTAGCTCCATAGATTTTCTTCAGTTATATAATGTCTGATTTGTCCGCGACATTGACGGAAGAAAGAGACAGTTTGTGGGTGTTCTACTACTTCACACCGGTTCGCGCCCCATTGTCAACACTTGCATCTTGGACCTTTACTTTTATGTCGCCCGAGCACCAAGCCTCCCAATTCTCCAACTAAATATTTGAGGACCACCTTTGCATTCAAGCGATACCACCAGAGGATGAAGGCGTGGAAGAGAAGACAACAAAAGGGTGCGCAGGACGTTGATAGGAGATGTTGAAAGTGGACGATCAGCTGTCAATCAATCTCCACAGCATTGATCCATTCTGGCTACGTTCTTGCCTTGCTACGCGTACATTCAAATGAAGACATTCAAATGAAGATTACAGGACACAGTTACAGAAAAAAGAATACAGGTTATACAGTTCGTATCAAACATTTTCAATGTCCATTTACCGACGTTCACGAACCTTCAGCCATACAACCCCAATAACACCCACACCGAACCCAGCAATGAAGGCAAATAGAACCAGAACATCCCTATAATAATTATTCTCCCCAAACCCAAATAGCAAATTCATGATCAAACTCGCAGACACATCAACCGGTACACCCTGTAACGAGTCCTGTATCATCAACCCCGATCCAACCTCATTAACCGAAAGCGCCTCCAAGCAGTACTTGAGCGGGCAGAGCCACTGAAGCCAGCGAAGCACGGGTGGTATGGAGTTGAGATGAACGAAGAATCCTGCGTAGGTCATTTGGTATAACGCCGTTAGGGCCGAGAGTAGAATTGCAATTCCGCCATTGCGGAAAAGAGTGCCGAGGAGGAAGTTCTGCGATCATATCGTACGAGTTAGTTGGAAAGGCTCTACTTGAGTAAGGGAAGCAGTCTTACAAATAGTGTCATGGCGAGGGTATATAAGACGAGTATGAAAAGGAATTTGAAGAAGTGTGCTGCATCTGGAGCAAGGCGAGCCATCCAATATGTTCTGTAGAAAAGTCACTTAGCAGGACTAGACAGGTTAAAAGAAGAGAATACGAACATTGTAGATACAATAATAGTTGGGATGATGCGTAACGGAACCACATCGAATATGAATCGCGATAACAACCATGCTGTTGGGCTACCAAATCCCATAGTCAGATGTATGAAACTAGCGTAATACATATGCACGTACCTGTAATAGAACGCGGATCGCTCACGAAGGAATAACGGGCGGATTTCGACAATGTTGTACAAAGCACTTAGAGACGAGAACGCGATCAGCGCACCCTAGTCAGGAGCAGATACATGTCAGACCAGAACGCCCAAGACGAAGGTCAAGAAGGCTCACCAGGAAAAAAAGACACCCGACTCTGGACTGGAAGCCAGCAATGGTAGTATTGATGTGGAAGTACAAGCCACCTAAAAAGGGATGGCGCTTCCATTTAATCTTCTACCAACTTGGGTATTTCAAAAGGGAAATCTTACCACAAAATACACCTAGAACAGCAGCGACAGCGACATGGGTGAAAAACAACGATTTATCCCTGTAAAGATGCCAGTTTCCGTGAGTCTAAATCCGAACACACTTCATAAAATTAAAGATGAATACCTTCGCAGAATCTTCCACTCCCTCCCAGAAAGATACTGCAACTGCGTCAGGAACGTGGTAGCATACTTCGATCTCGATGCGCGACTTCCAAACAAACGACGTTTCTCCGTCGGCGACACCCTATCCGTCCCCTCATCGACCGCAGCACCAGAAGCAGTATTCCCACTTTCCTTCTCGTCACTCAGAAGTTCTTCCCCCTCTTTTCCAGCGACGCTTGGAGTGGAATTCGATGAGCCGACTTGCATATCACCCGTCTGTGCATGATCTGGATTTCGGCCTCGTTGAAGAAGCGTCAACGGCGGGTCACTCGCAACTTCCAGTAGATAATCAGCAACATTGTATCCTTGCTGATAGGGATGCTGTCGTGCTACGTCTGAATCCGAACCTGCACTGGAGAAGTATTCCACAGGGGCAAACGAGCCTGGGCCAGAGTAGAGAGCGTATCCATGGGAGAGGAGGAGGATGGTGTCGAATGTCTGATAGAGTTGAGAGCTAGAGTGAAAAGGGCGTGTCAACAAATTGGCAAGAAAGAAGCCGAAGCTTAAGGAGTAAGGGGCATACCTAGGCTGGTGAATAGAAGCAATGACTGCAGTTGGCGTAGCAGGGTCGTGCGCTATTGAGCGCAGGACATTTGCTACACGAGCAGCAGAGACAGAATCCAGTCCTGAAATATGAAACAGTCAATGAACCTGGTTCTCCCTCGGAACAGACCAAGACGTCTTACCGGAAGTAGGCTCATCCAGAATCAGCACGTCCGGACTCGCAATTAGCTCCAGCCCAATACTAACCCTCCTCATCTCACCTCCACTAATCCCTCTCTTCCTCCCACTGGCATTATCCCCAATTCTTACATTCTTCAGATGCTCGATACCAAGCTTGTTCATCAACTGTTCAACCCTTGCATGTTTCTCCGTGTCAGGTACGCTCTCAGGTAGACGTAAACGAGCAGCGAAGAGAAGCGCTTCGGAGACGGTGAGCGTTGGAGGGAGGATGTCTTGTTGGGGTACGAAACCTATTCTTGGGCGTGGTCGTGGAGAAGAGGTGTTGTTGGTAGGAAAAGTGACGTGACCGGATGTAATACCTGATTTGTGTTTTCCAGCAAGAATTTCTACAAGAGTTGTTTTACCCGCGCCTGCAATACGGTATGATTCAATACTAAGGTGAGGTAGGCGATGTAGGAGATGGCTTACCGCTGGGGCCTAGGATAGCCATCATCTGGCCGGGAGCCACACGCCCGCTGATCGAGTCTAAGATAACCTTGTTGTCACTGAAGGTATCGCTCACACCATCTCTAGACTTGTGCTTCCTCAGACTCGGGAAATAAAGTCCACGACTATCACCATCCGGGACAAAGTAGCTGACGTTAGTCCATTCAACTGCGACATTGCCACCTCCCAGTTGTGTATATCCTGCGCGCCGGGCTCTTCTTTGCATAAAAAGGCCCACTATCAAAAACAAGAAGGCGAGGAATAACAGTCCTCCAACGACCGCTAGACCAGCTATGACGCCTCCACTCAAAGGCTTCCCACCAGAGGTCGCGGAATTTGTCGAGTTGGAAGGATTGCCATTGGTGTCGATCACGTTCTGGCTGATGCACTCCCCGAATGAACACCCCTCAAGCGTCAGTCCATCCTGCCCGAACAAACTCTGCAGTGTTGCTTGTTTGAACGCACAGGTCCCCTGCTGCGTGGAATTATCTACAGCACCACAGTCAATGTCTAGGGTGCCAGTCAGACCGTTTATGGCGCCGGTAATATTGGTCTGAGGCTCTCCGCCACAGAATGTGGTGTTCGTGCGGCAAGTGCAGTGAAGATTTTGACAGCTCCAATCAGATGAACCAGTTCCGCCACTGGTGAGATCCTGTGTGCATGAGTCTGCGACGCAGTAGAACTGCTCCACCCCATCGTAAAAAAGCTGAGCATAGATACTCCCAGCTGAGCCGAACGATGTGATGTTAGGTAAGGGGCTCAGAGAAGGCTGTAGAGATCGGATGATATTCAAGGTAGAAGAGAGAGGGAATAATGATTGTAGTGTCGGGTTCTGCGGGCGTGAAAAGCGAGTTAAGATGGAGGGAATAGTAAAATTAAAGGTGCACGAACATTAACATTACAGCTCATCTGGCTGGATGCCCATACTTTAGGTGTCGCATTGCAAACAAGTGTATTATTCTGCCCATCATCCGATCCCGTTATCGATTGAGGGTCGGAAGACGCACTTGTCGACGCAGAGAACGCACTCTGACACGCACTTGAGCTCTGGCAAACGTTACACGCAGTCCCCGTCCATCCACTTTCACAGGCGCACCCAGATGTAGTCAAATTTGCAAATGATCCTGTAGACGTGGCAGTCAAAGGCCTCTGTGATCCCTGAAAGATATTCCCTCCGCATGCGATTTCCGAGCAAGTTGACCCTCCAAATCCTTCTGGACACGAACAAGTCGAACCATTTTGAATCCCATAGTTCTCACAAGTCTGGGAGTTGACAGAGAGAAATTGCAGAGAAATAAGAAAGCATAAGAGGGTCGTCTTGGTCCTCATGGTTGAAGAGAGAAGTCCTCATAGAGGCGAATAGAATGTTTTTGCATTTGACATGGGTGTCTTCTGTCTCGTACCAGTTTCGTACGTGCCGAGCGGCTAGAGCTGAAAGCCGAGTCTGGGTTTGTCACATGACTTCCACGTGCTTTTGCTGACTCATCATCGAGCCCAGACCCCACTTCCCGCTTGCTTACTTTCGCCATCCTTAACAGTCACCGCAATGCTGGAGAAGGTATTTCCACTTCATTTCCTGTCATCTTTATCTAAACGATATGTATTAGATCTCATCTCTTTGGTCATCGTCTCCTGCACCCGAAAAGTATGACCCCACAAACCCAAAGATGAACCCTCTGAACCCAGAAGGACTCAAGCCGTGCGCATCTAGCGTAACCTCTTTCTTCTTTCTGCCTTTCTGACTTTCTACTTTTTCAATCAGATGTTGTGCGTGCCCACAGACTAAATCCGCTAGGGACGACTGTTTCTTGAAATACGGCGCCGAAGCTGACGAGAACTGCAAGGAACTCGTTCAGCAGCATCTAGCATGTATGCGAGGCTTGGGATTCAAGATTTGATATCACCATCACACTCTCTCGTGGTGTACCAACACTCCATCTCTTATTCATGGAGATGACACCCTGCGACGGCTTATAACCGCACGAACATTGACAAATGACCTACCCTGCTCATTTTAGAAAACACGAATTACCCTAATCCGAGTCACTTAGAGGGATATTCATCATATAATACTAGATCTTAATTGTCTTCTACGGTTCACGGAAGGCGTCGCTTGCATTTCATTCAGTTCGGCGGGCTGCATCAATTTCATGCGGAAGGGACAACCTATGTTGCAAGTCCTTGGAGCGTGTTGTATAGGCTATGCTGCCCTTCAATGCATTGACATGGAGAACCGCGCTACGGACATGTCTTATGCTCGTGAGCAAATCCGCAAACAAGACTAGTAATCTTGCTACTCCCGATTATTCACTGTTCCGGAAGTATTTCGACGACCGCTCACCTCAAGGGACTTCCCTTTCTTGTTTGGTGGACGAACGCAGTCAGAGTATTTCGTATTCTCATCCTGTTCATGTCGGCGGGTAGCAATAGCTGGTGAAATTGAGAGGTCCATTGGTGAACAGTACGAAGCTGGCCAACTACTAGCAAGTGAACTCGAATACTTCAGTACATTGCAATAATACAAGGCTACAATTATACAACTCTTGGGTAAGGCAATAAGGGTGATTACTATCAGGTACAGAATTCGTTTCTCCACGCGCTAATTCTGGACTCAAGCTCTTTGCGTTCCGCCGCTTCCTTCTCCTCGCAACGGTTTTGCACCAAGGCCTTCAGCTCCTCTGGTGGCATAAACATATAAGTACCCAATGCGAGAGCATCCCAAGGATCCCAAGCATCACACTTGGGATGACGCTCGCGCCGCTCCGCTCGATCTTCGACCTGCTTGTCAAGGTGTAGTCTTAAGCCAAGGTAGAAGATGTCCCGCCATCTACAGCGAGGACCGTCCTTGTCTATCACGCCAAAGTGTCTGAGCACTGCTGAGCCATAGACGACATCAAAAAGGGCATCAGGTGGCCAACTAGAGAGGTCTGTGGGCATACGAACGGGACGACTGGAACCATAACCAAAATATGCCATGTGTTTATAGGAGAGGAAGTGGACTGTATATCTGGGCTCGTCAGGAACTGCCCCGAAAACGACGTCGGAGGTCTTCATGGCGAAATTGGGAGTCTGTGGTGCTCGTCAGTATAGACCAGAGTGCCCCAAGAAACTAAGACATACCTTCAAGATTGCTAAATTACTACCAAATATTTTATGAAACTGTGCACCAATGAACACGCCGTTACGGACGTCGTTGATATCTTCTATAACGTCGCCTCCTCGACCCCGTCCCTCAGTGATCAGACGAATGAGCTGCAGTACATGTGGTTGTGAGCGGGGATAAGATCATATCAGGACTCTCGTACTGGGTCTCCCGTGCTGTAGGGCAGAAGGTGTGCAGCATCGCAGGTGTCATCGGGCTGCCCTGTAATTACACACTGGTTCCCGTCCCGTTCTCTCACTCCATCACGAAAATTGGCCCGGCACGAAGTCGCGACACTGGAAGTGAGATTTGTGTTTGCAAGTTCAGGATCAAATGGAAACATTCTAGCCTTCTCTTTATCGGTAGTGTGGTAATACAAATCAAGAGAGTCCGAGGGTAGAGCCGCATCGTAGTCCACAGAAACGACGGACTCGCGATTGGTGGAGAGCTCGCCATGTGCACCGACGACAACACCTGTCGCATAACGGATCCATTTATACGGCTTGAGAGATAGCTGGAGTTGGTTGAGCTTAGTGACAGGGAACGTAAGACAGTGGATCCATTTAAATTTATCTGAACTGGGATCCAGCGAACCTGGATGGCTAGAGACGGGGAATTGGGCGAAAACGCGTATTTCAGCCATGGCAGGCCATCGCTAGTCTGAAATTTGAGACGCGTGGGAACAGGGAGCAGCGCGCGCCGCACTGGTGTCTCCCTTGAGGGTAGGTAGGTAGGTAGAGGAGTTTCGACAAATAGAAGCTCGCACTATATTCAGATATTTATGACAAGGCTGTCTGAATGTATATTAATAATGACTTGAGACGAGGACACTACATACGTAGTAAGAGGATAATTCCTGCACACGAATGTAACGTTAACGACGATGTACACTAACGAGAGGAGCGCGTACTAGTAGCGCGGCTGTGATAAGAGAAGTACGGCTGTGTGTCTCAATGCCCTGAGTTTGCTATGATGTATGGAGCAAGGGAAGAAGGAAGGGTGGTTGGGGAAAGGAAAGCGAGCGAGAACGACTGGAGAGCTGCGAGAGGAGAGTACCTGCTGGAGCTGATGAGTTAGTGACGATGAAAGCCAAAGCGCGAAGCACGGGAAACGACTCACCACCACTAATGCTTGCAGCTCCAGCTGGAACTGGCAGAGCCCATGCGAGCCCCGCGCAATCGACGGTTTTTTTTGAAGAGGCCAAGTACCTCCAAGTACGCGCCTCTTGAGTTTGAATCTTGTAGTCCTCAAATCCTTGACTTCTCGATACGCGATTGGAAACAATAAGCGGCGCTACTGCATACAGGACCCCGGACATATGAGCAGGCGAGCCAGTTTCGAGCTCGCCATCGACTAAATTGTCCCGAGCTGCCCAGCAGCGCATTGCTGTATTTGAATGCGTGACCACTGACCGTATTTACGGTCGTTACTGACAGCGTAATACGGTATCCGTATCCGTACCGTGAAACGTTCACTGCACAAGGTGCAGATACGGTAGACGGTATGGGCTGGTCCTGACGGAATCCCGTGCTGCGGGCGAGGGGAGGGGGAGATGCGGAAATCCACGGGTATCCAGGTATTTGAAGTGCTGTGGTAACTACGTTGTCGCCGCTTCAGCATTACCGAAGACATGCCGTATCTGATGCTCGAGTCCAAATAAATCGATTTTTGTCCAAGATGCCTCGCCTGTATGATACATCCCCCACAAAATCACCACACATCGTCTTCCTGCTTAACACGTTCATGTTCTGAATCAACAGTCGAAGACCTAGGCTGCTCATAAGGGCTCCAAAGCTCGAGTCGAACCTATAACAAAAACCATGAGCCATGACACTCCAAAAGAAAAAATACCCCAGGACTAACTAACCTTCGGTTTATTCCTCTTCATTTCCCTAATAACCACCAACCCTCGCCTCCTTAAATGTTCCTCATAATGCTCACTAACCACCCGCAAGACAAGATTCTGCACCCGCTCATCATAAACCGACCAGCTTTTACTCCTCAAGAACCTGTATTCCTCGTCCGAGAACACAGACGAATGTTGTATATTAAGAAAATCAATGCGGAAATCGCACTCTTCGTCGGGACAAAACCATTCGAAGTGTCCTGGAAGCAGTTTGGGTCGAGTGCGGACATACCAAGGGACGCGCCTGATGATGTCGGTTGAGAGCGGTTCGGAGTCGGAATCGTCGTAATCAGAATCGGAAGCAGGTGGGGAAGATTCCACTGTAAAGTCCGAGTCGAATACTGGCTCGGGAGCGTCCTCCTCAAAATCTTCATCCACCTCCATTGCATCCTCATCGGATACCGCCGACTTGCTTTTGGTTTTCTTGGGTTTCACATTCTTCGAGAGTGTAAGCTCAGCTAACAAGACAGAGAGCATCGAAAAAAACGAATTGAAACTCACAATACATTTCTTCTTTATCCTATCCTCCCAGCCTCCGTCAACCGTCCCATGTCTATCCAAATCAATCCTCCACTCATTCTCCAAATCCTTCTCACCTTTATTCCTCGGCTCTCTCCCCCACACTCCCCTCTTCGTCCCTTTCGCCTTCCTCGCAGCCTGCTTAGCCTTCTTCACTTTCAAGCAAAACTCATACCACATCCTTAGATCAACGATATGGTGCCTAGAATCTTGCGTAGAAAGCTGGAACGCTAGGAACCACTCCGCATGCATAGCAAGGATGTGGTAGGCTGCGGATTTAGATATATGTCGGGGATGGCGAGGGCGAGTCGTATATCCTTCTTCGTCTACGTCGGAATCATACCCGGGAGTCTGAGCGTAGATATAGCGATGATGACGCGACGAATCTTGGTATTTCTTTATCATTCCTTCGACCATCCATGCGGGAGTGCGTTCTTCTATTGGTGCTTTAGTCTTCTTTATCAGTTCTTTTAACAAGGCGAAGAACCGCCATCGTTCGAGATAGTTTCGACTTTTGGAGTAGGTCTCGACGTCGAAGGAAAGGATTTCGTATGTTCGATAGCTATGAGATAAGCACGTTGATGTCAAAGAAAACATTGCTGTTCAAAAGTAGCACAACGCACAATTTATGCTCGCCAGTCTCTGTATCCCTCACCACCGAATCGAATATCAACTTTTCTGGATGTTCAGTTACTACGGAAATATCAACAACGTTAGCATCTCACGACACGTTTCAAGATGCCGATACACGATACACTCACTCGTAAGAAAACTGGCATTCATATTCTTCTCGCACTCGATATACACAGATATCCGTGACCCGTCTGCTGGTCGTTCACCGTACAACGCTTCAAGCGTCAATCCACTCTCCTCCACATCATTTTCCTCCATATCTCTATCCCGTAGTTCTGCTTGGAGCCACCTACGACCTGTATCCGACAGCCATTTAAGATTGGGAATATGCAAGACACCATAGAATTGAACTGGGGGTAGATTTGTCGGGGGCGTTGCAACGTATTCGGTGTGATCTAACCTATTGTTCGAATAAAATAAGTACAGCGCGTTCAAGGTCTATAGAGCGTAATACTCACCCTGTTGGTTTCTTGTCAGAGACCATCCAAACATCTCTTAGCTGCAATAGTAAGCCTCGTCGTGGGTAACGAAGGGATTCCGAAAGGATCCTATCTTCTGGGTAAGGACCAAATGGTTCATCGATGAGCTGGTGTAGATTAAGAGCTGAAGAGGAATTAAGAGGTGAAGAGGACATGGACGTTGTCTTCAGACGGGACCGTAGATGCTAATTGCAAAGAGAAGTGAGTGAAGCGTGTGAGACTGTGAAGTATGGGCATGGGCAAGGGCCCCAACGAGGCTCCCTGAGCGGTATGCGCGGTCGGCTGCGATGGGCGGGTTAACGAGCGCTGACCGCTCTACTGGGCAGACTCGTCAGAGCAAGCGAATGTGGGAGACTCACCGGCTTTCGCTTGCGCCTTGAAGGAGGGCGAGGAGGGAGGGAAATTAAAAGGAGAGAACGAAGGGGCTTGAGGCTCGAGGATCGAGACACGTCGATTCCGACCGAGGAAGAGAAAGGTTAACCGCATCACGTGTCCATCCGAAGACCCTGCTTTCCCGGTCCGCTCATCAGAACAACATGCCACGTTTAATTTCAGATATGGTAGTACGCCGCTTAGGAAAAGCAGCCGGGCTGCCTATTAGTGTTGTCAGACTTGTCACTGAGCGCTGAGCGCTAAGCGCCTGCAGAGAACATGGATGTTTTGCCACTAGCATCTGCCAGCTTCTACACCATATCAGCTTGATTCAGGAATAGATACCTCCAATCACCAATCATTTGACCTGTCAACTGCTCATCGATAATCAGTGCACAGCCTGCCAGGTATCAATATAAAACCAGCAGGAGCTGTGGATTCTGCTCTTTCTTACTCTCCCATCATGGACTCTCAAAGTGACCTTGGAAGCAATAACAGGTATGTGTCTGTTTATAATAGTCAATTGACCAAGGTGGTGAAACTGAAAGATTGTGGCAATGAGTAGAAACCAATTGTATCATTCATTTGTAGATAGAAATTCTATGAATACTAACCAATTCAGGTAAAGCTAAACAGCCTCTCTATCAAGATAACATAACAAAACATTATGGTTTAAGGGCTGGATTCATCAACAATAGCTCCCATTTCAATATCAGTGGTGGCAGTTTCAAGAATGTTGCAGGAGATCTTAATATGACAGTGAATAGTGAGTGAACTAAAGTGTGTAAGTATGGTAGATGAATGAAGTGTGTTTATATCATATTACTTTAGCTACTGATCAAAGAGCTAAGATCCAACAATGGCTCAATGCACCCAGTGTTGAAAAGAACTTCAGTCATGCAAGGGATAAGAAGGAGCCAAATACTGGTACTTGGCTCCTTGAAGATGACAAATTCATTCAATGGATGGAGAATGGGAAATTATTGTGGTTGCAAGGAAAGGGTAAGTAATTCATCCAACTGAATTCTGCCATGTCTGATTTCTGTACAGCTGGTGCTGGAAAGACTTTCTTGTGGTAAGATCACTTCACAGATTCACCTTCAGAATCTAGAATTTCAATATTACCTGTAGTACCACAGTCATTGACAAACTCCAGCAAGATAGAAGGTCAATTGAATCCTTACCTCCAATCTATCACTATTTTGATTCAAGGGACACCTCAAAGCAAAATTACCGTGGAATGATTTTATCTCTATTGACCCAGGTAGCTTTGTGCTCTCAAGAGGTTCCTCTTGAATTGCAAAAACTGTATGAAGTCTGCAGATATGGATTCCAGGAGCCTTCTCTGTCTGACATAGAGGACATTCTTGGCCATCTCCTAGTGTCTTGGTCATCCAAGGAACCTATATACATCATCCTAGATGCCATGGATGAATGTGAGGAGAGAGCACAGGCTAACACCACTACATTCATTCAAAACATGCTTGCTCTAGACAAGGTCTACTTTCTAGTAACCAATCGCCAATCTCCCAAGGCAGACATCATCAGCAGGGCAATAGTTATCCAGCTGCAGGCTGAAACTGTCACATCTGATATTTCCATCTATGTGAATGCCTGCATCCCAAAGCTAGAGCTGAAGCCAGATCTGGAGAATGAGGTGAGGGAGCACTTGATGAATGGAGCAGATGGACAGTAAGTTCAAAAGCTCAGTCACTGTTATTGAATAAATGAGCTAACAGACTTTAGGTTCAGATGGGTAGACTGTCAAATCACTACACTAATGGAATGTGGAACACCAAGAGCTGTCAGGCAAACTTTGCAGACACTTCCACATACACTTGAAATGACATATTCCACAAAGCTACAAAGCATCAAAGAGATGCATAGAGAGGATGCAAAAATTATCCTTCAGTGGCTTACATGTGCTTCAAGACCACTGTCACTTGAGGAGCTGGAAGAAGTTTTAGCAACTAACTTGAATAGCTCCTCATTTCAGCCTGAAGATCGAAATCCAGGTCTTGGGAAAAGGCTTCACAAGATTGTTGACACAACACTAGTGACTGCAGCACATGAAATAGTGCAGCTTGCTCATCACTCTGTGAAGGAATTTCTGGTGATTGGGCAGATGCAAGCTGAAGTCACCACATTCTTTCACATTGATGAGCAATTGGCACATAGTATTATTGCTCACACATGTATGATCTATCTTCAACATTGTGGCAGGGATGCAGATTGTCACAATAGGAGATCCATAGATCAGAAAGAGTATCCACTAGCTGAGTATGCTGCAAAACACTGGACACAG